>VWZO01016427.1:185905-247036 GCA_013396975.1 Bucco capensis
GTGGGCAATGAGTTTAATGCTCCCTCTGCTGTCGGCACAGTTATGGCACCAGGGGCCACAGGAGACTCCAAGGGATTTTCAGACTGTGCCTAAGTTTTGCAAATACTTTTCAAAAATAAGAGGGTAATAAGAGAAACTGATACTGAAACCTACTGGCACTTTGGATCTTACACAACATATTCTGAGCTGTTCTCCATTAAATTTTTTAAAAAATACACTTTTTCTTCTGTGTACTAGCAATCCTTAATCAATCACTGGAGAAGATCCAAGAGACTGATAATCCTACTTTGAAGAGAGAAAAAGCCCGTGAGTGTTATGACATGGCCTTACAACAAATCTAAATTTCATTGTACCAAACCATATTTCTTTTGTAATGTCAAACACAGTTTGCTAGGAAGCATTATCATCCCAGAGAGAACAAACAAGGCTCACTTTGAGCAGCACTGCTGCTTTTTCACATGTCCTCATCTAAAGGTAGAAGAGCCAGAAGTCAAGAGTCTTCATGACCACAACTACAGCGTCTCTACTGCTGTAAGATTTACGTAAATCTGACAAAACATCTTTCCTCACATATTAACATGACAGTAACAAAGTATTCAAGACAAAAGCATAGAAATCAGAGATGTTAGGGTAGTGTATGAGAGCAGAACTTTTGAACTCCAGATAATAATGACATCTTTGTAATAGGCAGGCACGAGGGTGAGGGGATCAGATGTTCACTATCCTACTGCCTGTTGGTTTCTAAAGTGCCTGTAAGCAATTAGACCTGGTATGCCCCTGAGCTGAAATCACAGGAAACTCTGTGCCCAAAGCAATTTTATTTCAATGAAAATTAATCTCAAGTGATATACAGTACTTCTTCATAACCTAAAATGTTATCATTTATGAAGTCTTCCTAAGTTTCATATATGACAAATGAAGCTGGCCAAAAATACAAGCACAAACTTCATTGTGAGAAACTCCAAAATTTAAAAATCAAATGTAGAATTCAGTGATTTCTAGAATAAATCATTTTATATAGAAAAGAGATAATTATTTAAATGAGCACTCTGTTCCATGTCACCTTTACAACACAAGACTGAATATAACTCGTCGTCGTGGCTAGGCTTCGCGAATGAAGCTCCAGGGAGGGCTCCATCCACGCTCCTCCTCAGCGCCTTTTCCAAGCGCACTGATCAAAAGAGGATAGCAGATAGCACCCTTGAGCCTGCACTAGGGATTTTTTTAGGTGAGACACAGCATGCGCAGAGCTGGACCCACCCTTTAGTCCTAAGGTTCATCTGCCAGGGCCTAGCAAGCTTGGACACTGGCAGCCAAGTCCTCAGGACAGAGGTTTAACCTCTTAGCTGGAAGGCCTTCCAGGGCTAAACGAGCTCCATCTGCCCGGGTTTGCAATCAGAGTTGTCCTTCTCCTAGGATGACTGCCAGAAGGCTAATGAGCTCATCCTACCCATTGAATATAACTGAGGTGTCCTAAAATCTCTATTTGTTCCAATGGCAAGTAATGTAAGTTTTTCTGCGGATAGTCATCTAACTTCATCTTGGCCTGTAGCAAATGTATTGCCTTTCCATCATGCATCCAGGGACTTCCCATAGCCACTGCTGCCAATCCTTACTCCTCCTCCTGGCTTTCTCCTGGGAGTTGAGCATGCAACAGCAGAAGCTCCAGGGTCTGGAGAACTGGGAAGCATGAAGAGACAACCCTAAAGCACTAGCCTCCTTCCATACCTCTTCTCATCCCCTTCAGCAGCCAGGCTGTAGTTGCTCTTTTCCTCAACTCCATCATTGATGCCATATCAGCCAGCACCCATGAAGACAGCAGCTCTCTCTGGCTGGACAGCACGTGGAACAGATGGCAGGAGATTTCAGCCTGGTGCGTGAAGACCAGAAGCAGAAGGAACAGCTGGAGAAGCTCTCTAGCTGGAGTCTAGGGGGTATCTGGTCAGACACCTTGAATGCACAGCTCTCAGCTATGTCTATCACCAACTCAAAATCTTGTGACATTAATGAAACAAACTCTAAGGCTTCCACACACAAGTACAGCCACGGATTGAGTGTGATCCCATCTGCTTTTACAGTTTTTGGATCAGTTGGGAATGAGCTAGAAGTGCTAACAGAAATGAATGAAATCAACAAAGCTCTGCCTCATGTTTCACCTCCAAAACAAATCAACTGACAGAAATAACTAATTAACATGAAAACCAACATATTGAATCCTGAAAATTAATTATGCTTCTGGGTTTGATTGCCTCCCATGCATACCACTACACTTCAATCCAACCAGGAGTAAGGGAACTGGAGAGAAAACTCTTCAGGAACTTCTAAAATCTATGTCCCACAGTTAAATCATTTTTAGCACTATGTACTCAATTTTGGTAACTACTTTTGGCAGCACCATTTTTCTAAACTCTCAATAGCAATTTTACAAACCATATGCAAAAGTCAAATAAACAGTACAACCTCATTTTTCAATTTCTTCAAGGATAATAAAGGAAAAAATTAAAAACTCTATATGCATAAAGGCTTGATGAGTCCTAATGAATGAGGAAAAATGTTGGAAGAAGGAGAAAAGCCATTTCCCATAAACATTCAATGCTATAAATTATCAATCCACCTGGTGATGACAACTGGATTATAATGGATAGTTTTTCATGCAGTCTGTTTTGCCTGTATAGAAGAAATGTTTGCACATTAATCTGTCCAGCAGTGCAGACAGAGCATTGTCTAATTTTTGTGAATTTAAACAAACAAGTATGATTTTTGCCTTCTAATATTGAACAGTTTTATCCCCTCTTGAATGTTAAATGAGGTTACATGTTTAAGTACTGCTATGAAAGCTGAATAGAACTCTTGCATATTTGGACTGCTGCCTCTGTAGTTTGAAAATGCCAATAAACAAGTTGCTCTGCTTTGATTTTCACTGCCAAGTTCACACTTCTCAAATAGAATACAGTCAACTTTAGTTCATATTCAACTTTTTTTCTGGCTCCCTTTCTACTTCGGCACTGTGCAAACACTCAGCAAGTTCTTGGAAGAGCCGAAAAAAATTTTAATATGACTCCTGGTAATTATAAATTTCTTCTGGAAAAACTGATTTCATTTGATTAATGTCATTCCTCATTTTCAGATGAAATAAATTATAGTTCCACAATGGAATTTAATGAAATATCTTCCTTGAGTGAAAACATTTTCCCCCCTGCATATAGCCTGATAAAACCACGAGAGAAAAAAGCTCTTTTTATTTCTCCCACTGCCTTCTAACACAAAAAGCCAACTCTCACCAATTCTTACATTTTAGCTATAAATTATCTAGCTTAGCATTAACTGCATTTCCACTGAAGCCCAAGGAATTACTCAGAAATGGTGTCACAGGACACAGTACACCAACGTAAAGTTCACCATCATCAAATAAATGCACTTTCACCCAGTTCCTTTCTTGCTAACCATGGCTACATCCTCTCCCCACTTATCTTTCTGCTTCTCATCCGGTTCTCTCTAGCCCTTGAGGCAGTTGATTCGATAAAAGATCAGAGGGAATATCTGAAGAAAACAAATACAATTTTTTTCTACCAGATCAGTGAGCTGAACTGGCTCAATCTACAACATATCAAATGCAGAAACTAGTAATATCATTCACAACAGAGATCATTATGCCTGCAATCATGCCAGTATTTTGCACTGCATGGTACAATTAGTTACACTTAAAAAAAATAGAATTGGTTTTTCCATAATTCACCCCATTCACTAGGTAACTATAGGAATGATATTTGACACAAACTCTCTGGGCAACCCAATCATTAAAACAGAGAAAATTAAATATCCTTCATGGAGAAAACTTCAACAGGGAGAATTTGGAAGGGCTGCATATATTCCAAAACTAACGCTTCTAGAAATAGAGTACTGTGTCCAGTTCTGGGCTCCTCACTTNGTAGTACGTAAAAAGTATAAAGGCTCTATATATTCATAAAAGCTAAAACTATGGACAGTAGCAGGTCAGGAAATCTCAGGTGCATCTTCAGACACTGATAAAAATATATATTACTTTATTCCAAAACAGAAATTAGGGCAATTTCATCAGTACAAGGAACATTTTACAGCACAGTTGAGATTCCAGCATAAGTCTAGGTTTATATTCCAGAGTGAATGCTGTGTCTACTATTGAACTTTACACAAAGTTGCCTAGAAATTTGATCAAAATCATATTACCATGAAAAAAGACTGAGGTTTATACATTTAAAACCCTATACACTGCAGCATCCAGCTGTGGCAGTGCCCAGATGAGTTCTCATTTCCAGCAGTCCAACTGACTGTAGTATTATTTTTTTCAAATGACATTCAACTTAAGCATAAATTGCACCATCTAATATTGAAGACATTTAATTAGGAACATCAAGAACAATGTTTACCTGATAAAAGAGGGAAACAAATGCTCACCATCAACAGATGCATGTTATGCACCAGCAACGTAATATTCAAATATATTTATTCTCTTTAGAATAATTAATGTGTTAATACTTTGTTCACTACCTAATGTTACTATTTCTTGAAAGAACAGACAAAGGATGAAGTATCCTCTCTGCAACTACCCAATAACAAAGACTGACCTCATGTCAATTTCTCTAGATTCTACAGTTTTCAATAGAGAAAAAGCCAGTGAAAACTTACCTGGCTAGAAGAGCATTCTTGTGAGACACTTCTATTATAAGACTGAATTACTATTCAGGCAAAGAGATAAATAGAGTGGGTTTGGGAGAATAATTAATGTCTCACTGTTCTAAATTCTTGTTCTCCTTTAATAAAACTGCAACACAGGCATGCAAGTATATATAGCCCAGCTCTTCACTTACCTGAAGACAATATGACTCCCAGGAATTTATAAAGCATTATATTAATAAAACATTATACCACATAGAATAAATAAATAACTAAAGATATATTTAGCCTTACTTCTCCATGTCTTAAAGGTGTAATAGCTCCTCTTGCTACTGCCATTCGGAACAATGTTTCTGTGGCCTGCATCAAAAACACACACACAGACAAGTTAGTTATTAAAACACAGTCAACCCAGCTCATGAAGATTTCACTTTCATAACATTTTTCTGAAGTGTCAGCTTTTTTTAGCACTCACTTCACAACTGTATCACTTCAGTAAGTTATTTAGAACAGTCTGCACAGGTCAGGCAAAGGTTTGTTGCAAAAGACAAAGAGGTCTATGGAGGATTTTGGTCTCAGCCTAAGTAACCACCTATGGCATGCACAGTCCCTCCTGAGACACTGCAGCAGTCACACTGCACTCTTCAAGTTCTTTATTAGTTCTATTAGACTATTCAGTCAAGTTAGAGATGCTCAGCCCCATATAATGGTCTTCCACAGGTTATCATGTAAAAGTGGGATACTAAAGGAAAAATAGGTATATGCTGTTTTACAACTCATGAATTAATTAATTTTTTAAATTGCTGTTTAATATTATACACTTAAATTAGCAAACAAGTATCAAACAACAAGAGTATGATGCAATTCTTTTCCTAAAAGTGCCTGAGACCCTCTTAACTCCTAATAATGGTGGCACTAGAAAATACAACATTGTCATGGGCAAATGAGAGGGAACAGAAATTTGGAGACATCTTTAATTTGGTTAATCTTTAGTTAGGTTGCATGCCTTTCTGTGTTAGTTGTCCCATCCTTTCTTTAATTCAGTGGAACATAGCACATACTTCTGACACAAACAAATTACTGACTTCCAGTGCACGCTATAATACCAAAAAAAAAGCACAGGTTCTGGATCACATTTCTTTCTACAAACTGGTTGCAAAAAGGCATGAAAAAATTCACTGGTTACATAAAATCATGGATTGGCACATCAGTGTACACAAGAACAGGTTTGTTTTAAAGACCTGTTTCCATAGAAAGCAGTGAAGCTGGTTTCAGTTTCAGCTGTAAGAAAACATGGTTTTAATATCTGGTTCCAAAAAAGAAGAATATTCTAACATTTAAGGACCTATGTTAAAAAGTAATTAGCAGGCTGAAAAAAAAAAAGGGGGTTAGAAAGTTTATAAATAAAAGCAGTTTGCAGTAGCTGATTATCTTTCTGAACAGTGATTTAAAAAATAAGCAGCTCAATGCTTACATGACTGCAAGACTTGCAGGGTTCATGCTACCCTACCTTGAGGTAGCTGTATCTCCACAATTGTAATATCAAAGACATTTCATGAGATTAATTCCTCAGTCTTCCTAGACATAGATTAAGTGGGATTTACTCTAAACAGCTGTCTGCAACAAATAATTTTATTAAAAAAGCTTTTAACTACCTTATGTGTAGTCCCCCTCCTCATCTGTAAATGAATGTGTGAGCTCCAGAAGATTGGACCACAAAATGCATTACTTCATTTACACAAGAATAATGCAGGGCAACACCCAAGTGCAACTCTCAAACTCTTCTTCTTTGAGAGGTGAAGTGAACCTCATACAACCTTTTGTACTTCCCCAAATTGGTTTCTTTCAGCAACATTTTTAAGGATGTTTCAAGCGAATTGAGCATTCTGTCAATACAGATAAGCTGCTTTTGTTTCTTTTGAAAACCACTGGTGCATGTGACTTTTGAGGTCTACTAGTACAAGATCTCTCTTAATACACTTTGTGTATTAAGACTTATACGCTTGTACTCACATCTTCAATGCCACTTGTAATTCAGAAACAAGGAAAAATCAGAGCAAGAGCAAATGCAGCACCATAGATGTTCTCCTATGGGTTCCACTCTTCATGTACCACTAAGAAGATTAGCCCTACAATCACAGCTTCCTACCCAAACAGCGTGGGGGGCATGAGGCCACCCAGAGCCATTCATGCACTAACAATGACAAAGCTGGAGCAAGAGCTATTGGGTTTTTAGATATGCAAAATCCAAGAGGATGCTTAAAGAAGTTCATCTTTCAAAGGAGTAATCAGACCCAAGCTTACTGCTGGTGTGATGTTTAAGGGAAAGGAGGTGGGCATTAGCAGAAAACATTTCAAGTTTGCACCCTTTCTACAAAGAAAACCAAGTGTGAACAACGTGTTGAGATTTCAATTAGTCAACCTCTCGCATGGAACAAGAAGATGAAATCATTCGATCCCTACATTAACACCTTCACAAAACTACAACACCTCACAGACTAATGATAGAAGTGATGAGGCTAGGAAAATTTGGCCAATCTTAAAATCTGAATTTATATATAACACTTCTGTTTTGGACAAACTCCCTCACTGTCTTCAATTTCCATCTTTTTTGTTTCTGCCTCACAAATGCAGGCACAAACAGAATCATTTGCAGAGACCACTGGGGTCATCTGGTCCTACTCAGGGGCCCTTGAAGCAGGTTGCTCAAGGCTCATTCAGGCATGTTTACAGCATCTCTAAGGAGGGAGATCCCAGAACCTGTCTGATCAACCTGTTCCAATATTTCACAACAATGTTTTCAGTAAAAGGGCCACCAAAAATGCAATTTATAGACAACCTGTAAATTCCTTGTGCTTCCCAAAGAAGCAGAGCCAAATTCTCCAAGTTCTCCATATGTGGTGGAAATGCTTTGTGCCAGCCAAGTGGAATGCCATTCCTCCTTCTGTGGTTTCTAGCTGTGAGAAGCCAAACCACACTGAAATCCCAAAGCACAGAGTGTCCTGCTGGCATTCATGCTGTAGAGGTTGGATACAGAGGAATAAGCACAGCAGTGGAGAAACTTCAAATGGAAATGTACCCCAAAAATCTATTTTTTTAAATGTTAAAGACAAACTCCATAGTACTTAAAATTCCATAAAGAGGGAAAAAAATGCTGTGTGAATGAAGAATCCTATTGTCTGTAATGAAAAAGCCCCAATGTGCCCAAACACCTTGTATACCTCCTGAAATTCTCTCTGTGATACCTTGCTCATAGTAAAAGGATCCCTACAAGACATCAAATCTACCTTGACTTCTTCCTAAGTTTATTGAACACATCTTGCCTAGTATAATCTTGATTTTTAATTTCAAATCTACTGAAGTTATTAGTACAATAACAGCCAATATCATGCTGCATAACATTCTCATACAACTTTTTTCAGTACTGATTAAGTTTAAATCCATTGAACACAAACATCACAACTTTAAATAACATCTTTTTAACTAAAGTATTAAGTATATTGAAATGGGAAGT
The DNA here is from genome assembly GCA_013396975.1 of Bucco capensis. Taxonomy (NCBI): domain Eukaryota; kingdom Metazoa; phylum Chordata; class Aves; order Piciformes; family Bucconidae; genus Bucco; species Bucco capensis. Next base: position 194,073 of record VWZO01016427.1, read on the forward strand.
TTAACTGGTCTAAATATGATAAAAATGTGCAGAGCATTGTTCTGCCACAAATTAATCTTTCAACATAGACATCTTGATGAAATAATTTCTTTTAACTTCTCCAGCAGTATATCTCTATTGGGAAAATTTAGCAAACTTTCAGATATTAGGTCAAAACTGCCCTTCTGCCCCACAGAGCAATTTTCACAGCTTTTTTGGTCCACAATTCACAGTATGGCTAGGCTTCGCGAACCAAGATCCAGNTATAGCTACATGCCATTTAGAGTAAGTTTAACTACCTGGTTTTAAGGTCAGCTCTTTTTTAAAGTATCTTCTAAAATTGTTGCATATATTTATATTAGACAATTGTCCACCAAATTCCAAGCTCATAGATACAGTTACATTTATTTCTTCCTAATTTAAAAATAAATTATATCCATTTTAAAATGATGAAAGTATTTAAACTTGTATTTTCTTTTAGGATGTGTAACTGTGGCTATGACATAATTGGAAATATTTATCCTCATGTCAGGATAACCAGTTAAAAAATGCAGAACTGCCAATTTAAGAAATAATATTGTTCCCAAAGACTCAGCTGACTAGCAATTTAGAACATTTTTAACTGCTTCTGCCTCTGTTAGCATTAAATATTTCATTATAATCAGTTTCTTTTACAAAGCTGTAAAAATTAAAGATTTATTTGCATTGAGTTCACTGTGAATAAGCCTTAAATAAAAATCATTACAAGCTTAGGCAATGACTTTAGGTACTTCTATTCAGAGTTGAGACTCACGAGGTCCATAAGAATGCAAATTATCAACAGATGGTTTTAGTGATCTCAGCATGAAATAAATGTGTTGCCAAGCTGATAGATACTGAATCCAAAAATTGTTCTTTATTGTAAGGAATGTTTACCACGTTACATTCTGTGTGAGGTGAAATGGCTCCCTAATGTAGCTTATCACTCTGTAACCCTTGCAAGCTCTAATGTCATCTCTAGACAAAGATAAGCAACTGTTCACCTTCCAAGAAAGCAGTCATTTCTGTTTAAATTCCTTGCAAGTGGGTAAAAAAAACCCAAACAACAACCAACAAACCAAAAGACACACACTTGTTTGAACCAGAACTAAAGTGAAAAATAAGTGTGCATTATTGATGGAAACTGTAGGGAAAAAAAAAACAGGAAGAAAACCAGTACTTTAGATTCCAGATGTTTTGAATTTTCTAGGTATTCACAAAAATAAAATGGTTTTATAATACTTCATCAAAATAGTTACTGTTTTACTAAGGTTGAAATTGCAAACGCAAGCAGTGGAGGGGACTGATAATGCAAATTAATTGATTTAGAAATGTATGCTTTTTAATCACCTGACAAATTTTGGCATGTGCTTCTAAACATGCACTTGAAAACAAAACAAAACCAAAAAAATCTATTTAAAGTTATGTCCTGAAAGACACAGATGTCTGGAAGTTATACACAGCAATTTAAAGATTTAATTAAAATTAAAATAGTGCAATTTGTTGGAAGAATAAAAATGGATGAACTATCACAAAAGACTTTTTTTCCCCCCATTAAGATTGCTGATCTTGGCCACAACAGCTGGCTGACAACTCTGGCCTGTAAAATTTGCCTTTCTTCATGAAAAGCAAATTGCAGTACAAAAAGGTTCCTGACAGTATATCCAAAATCATCACTAACATTTTTCAACTTGTTTACATATCACTAATGAACTATAGTTCTAGCCCTTATAAACTAACCCTCATACAGCTTGTGAAAACAAAGATGAGTGCTATGAAAAATGAGATTTGGTGAGATTCAGAAGCAATAATGTACAAAAAGTTTCTGAAGTCAAATTTTTTCTTCATTTCTGTCCACAAAATTTCAAGTATCAAGATAGACAAATCTGCTCTAATTTATGAGGGAGGAAGGGAAAACTAGCTTGAAGATTAGAGAGCAGAAAGCAAATAAAACACACTCCTGGTGATGTATCTTACACAGCAAGTGTGTTACCTGAGAACAGCTCTTTCTCAACATTGATTCCCTAACTAGATGTTTGGGAGGTTGTAAAACTCATTACTAAAACAGCATAAATCAACCAATTAAAAGTAATAAGATTACCAGCACAGGTAGCTCTTTGTGACTTACATCTTGCTCCTTCCTCAGACTATTGGGAGATTTGTCATGTAAACACAGGTTCAAATTTACACACATACATCTGATAGCTTCAAGGTAATTCCATTAAATTAACAAATTGCATTTGCTCACAGAACTAAATCTGCACTTTCAGGGTTAATTAACTCTCTCACAAATTGATTTACCTCTACCTTACTACCTGACTAAACTACCCTGGATCTTCATAACACCCAAAAGATAATACACATCATGGTGATGGACTGTGCCTTTAGCCTTTGCTGTGTGTCCACTGCAAGAATATCTCCATGCTCAGGAACCTCAGCCTCTCCTTAAAAGAGCTTTAAAGCTTACAACTGCAGAACACATACTCAGCAAATGAACCAAGCACCAAAATAATCAAGTACTGAAGGCTGCCAGGAGGATCAAATAAAAGCATTAGTATTTGTTTATCTTAATCTAAACCCAGTAGTTATGCAGATGTGGTATTTGCCAGTTCTTCCAAGATTATGATTTTTTTTTTTCTTCTCCTGAATTCTTCCCTACCTGTCCTTCTCCCTTTCCTTCCTCCCACCCCTCTCCCAAAAAATGCTTGGTATTTAATTGGGATTCCTGGTCCCAGTCTGTAACTGACTTTCATCTTTTTCTAGTTTTCTCTGCACCAAGGACTGAACAGCTCAACACTGCAATTAACTAAATATCAGGAAGCCAGAAAAAAATAAAAATCCAGCAGTGTAATGCTCATGAACTGAATTACCCACAAACCAGGCCAGCAGCCAGCATGGGTAACTGGAGAAATAAGCCATTTAATCTCCTCTGCCTTGACAGAAATGCCAGAGAAAGGAGGTCCAAGCAAGGCTGCCTTGCCACCAGCACCAAACAATTTCTGCATCTAAGAAACAATCTACTGAAGCCAGCTATAACCTTCCTCCTTTCCAATCACACAGCAGGACAGAACACAGCTGCTAGCCAGCCTGCAGAAATTGCATGACAACTGTCAAAAATGGTTTTGATTAGTAATGCTGTCAGATAGAATTAAAGACAAGAGCTGAAAGACCACTCTGGCCAGCCCAGGAATATACGTGCACACTTGCATGCAGTCAGTGCTCCCTGGGACTCAGGGGCAGCACACTCTTTAGATTTCCAGCTCCAAAATCATGAGAAGGAGCACATGCATCCATTCATTCATCTTGCACCCTCCTTGCAGCAGGAAGAATTCCCACCTCCCTCCATCCTATTTGGAAGCGGGGGATGTTTCTGGTACCTGGTCAGGGGCCACTGGAACAACAGCACACAGAAAGAACAGGTCTGTCCAGGCTTGATGCAGCCACCAAGTGTCAGGATAACAGGGCAACACTGCCCTGAGCCCAGAGTTATACTGAACTCCAACACTATATAGAATAATAGAATGGTTTGGGTCAGAAGGGACTTTTAAAAATCTAGTCCAACCTCCCTGCAAGGACATCTTTCTTTATGTCCCATCTAAACCTACTTCTTTTCCATTTAAAAGCACTGACCCTTGTCTTGTCACCACTGACCCTGGAAAAAGGCTCTCCCCATCTTTATTATAAGCCCTCTTTAAGTATCAAAAAGCCACAATAAGGTATCTCCAGAGTCTTCTCTTCTCCAGACTGAACAACCCTAACTCTTTTAGCCTTTCCTCACTGGAGAGGTGCCCCAGCCCCCTGATCATCTTTGTAGCCCTCCTCTGGACCCGCTCCAACAGGTCCATGTCCTTCTTATGCTGAGGACTCCAGAGCTGGACACAGTACTCTAGGCGAGCTCTCACCAGAGAGGAGTAGAGTGGCAGAATCACCTCCCTGAACTTGCTGGCCATGCTTCTTTTGATGTAGCCCAGGGTAGAGTTGGCCTTCTGGGCTGCAAGCACATATCAACACTGCCAACACCCCCTTCTCTGCAGGGCTGATCTCAATCCCTTCACCCCTGTATTGATATCAAGGGTTCCAACAACCCTGGCACAGGAGTGTGACTTTGGCCTTGTTGATCATCCTACACTTAACTACACCCCTGACTGTACATCCATTCTGACTCTTCAACATGATTTTGTTGCACATGGCCCTGCTGGTCTGAAAAACTCTGCTCAAGATTATCATGGAAGAAAGCTGACAGATGAGAATAAAAGGGTATGTGACACGGCAATAAGCACAAGGATGTTCCTGGAGAGTTCATTTCCAAGCTATCATAAATAAGTGAAGCCAAATTCTTCTGTGATAGAAGCAAAAGCAGACTCGTGAGCTTTCACAGTCTACCCACAGTTCCCCAGGGAGTTACTGGGACAACTGAGAACAAAATTCAAAGATCACTGATCCGTATTCTCTGCTCTAACCTCTGGAAAATGGCAGAGATTTAAACACACAGTGACACCAAAAAGCTACTCCAACAGCCTTGGGTCTTGTAACAGACATTTTTAAGTTTCACCATGACCACTAAATTAATGAGAGCTGCATATTTAGACAGCTTTATTTCATATTATCCAAGCACGTGTTCTGGCATTCCAGACTAATTATATACAGTCATTTACAATTCCTTCATCTGCCTTCATTGACCAGAACTTCTTGTTAGCATGAACTCTGCACAGGTTCAATTCAGTGCACTCCCTACAAGCTTTACAAGATTTATGTTTAATGTGTTTCACAGACACAGTCCCTTTTCTTTAGGGGATTACCTCATCTTTCACTTTTCCCACTGGTAGCATTTTTAAGCAGTAGTTCTCAGTATTTGCAAACGGAACAAAAATTCTTTGTCTCAGTTGGTTTGTTTCCATTTATTGCAATTCACCTACAGAATTATGAGTTAAATTAACACAAACTTAATCTAAAAAATAATTTCAAACTAGTGAGTTATCATCACCATGCTGTAAACAGTAAGTATGATGGACTACATTTACTTTGGATGAGACACAACTCACTTCCCAACCTTATTGTGTAAACATGTATGCCACAAAATCTTCCCAAACTAATTAGAAACAGAACACACAGGTTAATGCTATTTCATTTTTGGTGCAGCTTACAAAAATTCCTCTCTCCTCTGACTAAAAAAGTTTCACTGGTGTTGGACAACAGCTAAATTAATTTTGGTGAAGGATACAAATATTCTGGAGATGACCTAAGAAAAATTAATTGGTGAGATTTTATTACATGCTGCTGACTGTGAAAAAAAAAATCAAATGCTGATTGTAAGTGATTAAATCCACTTAATACAAAATAATCAGCAAGAAATTTCAGAAACTCACATATTATATAAGGAATGGTAGCTAACTACCAACATAATTTATTGTTCAGAGCTTTTTTTTTTTTTTTCAAATCCACTTCTTTTCGAGGAGAGCTAAAAATTTCAGGGCTTAGAATAGTATTTTGAGAGCTAGCTGAAGTGCTGGTCAACCTCTTCCTGTTCTTGAGAAAGCTGTTCTTGTTTTGCACAAGAGTAACCAATACAAATCTTCACTTACAGGCTGCATAATGCTCAATGGAGTTTGCAAGGGAAGCCAATTCAGATAAACTGAACAAGCAAGATTTCTTCTTCCCAAGCATCTTTCTTCAAAACTGACATGACAACAGCAGCTCCAAGGGCTGGGAACAGCCTTCTCTGCCAAGCAGTGTGGGACCCTAAGCAAAGCACACTTGCACACTGTTTTCTCTTTCCAAGAAAGGCAGGAAGTTTTTATCGTAAAACCAATCTCAGAAGGAAGTCACACTTCTCCCTTATACACTATCAGAAGGGCCATGTCTACTCTGAACACTAAGACTGTTGACAGAAACCACAGTACAATTGTACTCCATAAGACTCATATTTTAATAATGAAGGTTTTGATGTAACACCTACCCACAATCATTAAAACATTATGCAAACATACAGCAGTGAAAAAGAGAAAAGTCTGTCACATCTGCTCAAAAGTCATGAGAACTTGCCACCTCTAAATTTGTGGCTAATGAATTCTAAATTTCCAAAAATACAGAACTTACTCATGGATAGTAACTAAACTCGAAACACTTCACTTCTGTCTGTTATGCCAGGAGCTGAATACTCCTCCTTCCTGCTCTGGAATGTTTTTCATGAAGGGAAGCTAACTGGGCTGAAACCTCCCAACTTGACAACTACTGTAGACAGCCCAGCAGCAGGACTGGAGAACAAATACAAAATGTCCAAGCAGAAGAAAGCACCTCTAGCAAGCCAAATTAGTAAAATGCCCTAAAAATCAAGGCATCAGTCAGACTCAGGCTCAAATCCCCTGAGATGAAGCTGGTTACCATCTTCATGTTCCAAAACACATCAGATCCGGAGAGGCTCTCAGTCAGGGTCAGGACTGCTAAACAATACTCCAAGCGCCAAAATTAAGGTCATTAATTGATTTTAACACTATGAAAAATCCTCACCTGGGGTATAACAACCTGGTAATTATTGCCAGCTAGCTCTGTAATCCTAACAATAACTGAGCATGATTTATATAGTGAAAATTTTAGCCTACTCTAGCAAAAAATATGAGATTTGATTTCTACTGTCACATACTAGTGGTCTCAAGAGATACTAGTCTTTCATCAAAATTCAGATGGTTGCTATAGACAATGGTAAAAGAAGGAAATAAAGCCAAGTGGTGATCAAGGCTATGTCTGTAAAACCCTGCTTCACAGTATCACAGTATGTCAGGGGTTGGAAGGGAGCAAGAAAGATCATCTAGTGCAACCCCCCTGCCACAGCAGGATCACCTAGACCAGCTCACACAGGAATGTGTCTAGGCAGCTCTGCAATGTCTCCAGAGAAGGAGACTCCACAGCCTCCTGGGCAGCCTGTTCCAGTGCTCTGGCACCCTTACTGGAAAGAAGTTCCTCCTCGTGTCAATACTAAACCTCCTGTGGTCCAACTTGCTCTCATTCCCTCTTGTCCTAACATTAGCTGACATTGAGAAGAGCCTGGCTCCCTCCTCCTGACACTCACCCTTAACATATTTATAAACATTAATGAGGTCCCCTCTCAGTCTCCTCTTCTGCAGGCTGAAGAGACCCAGCTCTCTCAGCCTGTCCTCAGAGGGCAGAAGCTCCACTCCTTTAATGATCTTGGTGGCCCTGCGCTGGACTCTCTCCAGCAGCTCCCTATCCTTCTGGAGCTGGGGGGCCCAGAACTTGCTCGTCTTGTTTTCAGTGACAATGATACTGAAGATTCATTTTCCTCATGTATAAGATAATAAACCCATGAAAGAGCAAAACACACCAACATTGCAAAAAACAAAAATAAATAAAAAACCCACACCAAAAAACCTATCAACACTTAAAGTTCAAATTCTTGCTCCCTACCTGAGAGGCAGACAAATCATAGAGTCCCTTCACCAGACCACTGTACTCACCCTACGTTTCCCCATTCTCTTTATGTTAAACATGTAAAGGAAGGCAAAAAAAAAAAACCTATATGGATTTTAAGATTAACAACAAACACTTTAACCAAGTACAAAATAACAAGAAAGAGGATTTTTCACTGGAAACAAAACGTACATTTATTGCTGGCAAGGTTTAAAGGTACCAAATGCATGTAGTAGGTGTGTTATATAAACTGCACTGGAGTGCATGGATAAGTATATTCATTTGAAGAGCCTGTACGTTAGCATAGCCAAATAATAGCTCATACCTCTAGGGGGAAAAGTACATAAATCACACTTACAGAAGAATGAACTGTATAAGGAATGTAGCAATATTAAGAACAACTTGGAGACTGTGGCAGACAATCAACTGAGCCCAAAACATGCCGAGTTCCTCATGAAATGAGCAAATTAATCCTGTTAAGTGTAGAAACATCAAATGGGCTCATAAATCAGACTGTTCAATGTCTCGTCTGGGCTCACACTTTAGAAAGCTTTCAAAACATGGCTGAAGAAATGCATCTGTTTTGCTAACATTGAGTAGCTAAGAACAGGTTAAACTACCATTTATCAGGTCAGTTCTTCATTACAAGCTTTCCTCTCTCATCTACCAGTTGTTAAAAAGTCTCACCCTCTTCATCGACACAAACAAACAACTCTGGTGCTGAAGCTGCTAAAACTGATGGACTTTGCTGGCATTTAAAGGAGTTGCATAATCAAAACATCTGAAAAATTGCTAGCATGAATTGTAAACAGTAAGATGCTCCCCAGATGTAGTTGTGTTACACTAACACAAGTATTTCTATGGGAATACTTTCTGATAGCAGTCGTCTCCTTCACTCAGTAGAAAGAGGGAAGGATGAATAAGCATTTTAGAAAAGCCTCCAGATAAACCAACTTCAGCTACAGTGGTGAGGTGTGGTTTTGTTGTTTCCAACATGGGTCTTATCAAAGGAAGCAGCAGATGCTCATCAATGTTAATTCTTGATTTAAAGGCCCAGTAGCTATTAAATAAGTTATCAACCAGAAGTCTCCAATAAGGCTAAAGGGAAAGGTCTGTCATCAAACTAGTCATAAAATTATAATGGCTAGTATAAACTGCAACTAAATCTTATCCAAAAATTGACCCAGAGCCCTGATAACTGAAAAATACCTCAGCCCCTCCTCCCCCTCTCAGAAAAAGGAGATGGCATTTTATCTTTTAAGTATTCTGACTCCTACCACAGAGTGTCTTTCTCCATTTCTTCCTGTGCACCAAGCTTTCACTTCCACAATATACTACAGATGAGAGGCACAGCAACACATGATCATAAACAGCCAGACCCCATCACAACTTTCAAAACCCAAGTGCCACAGAAACGTGGAGATGTGAATCAGGATTAGGCTTCAGAAGTTGCTGGAGCCTCTGTGGCTGGCACCCATGGAGCCAGTAAGGCAGAATGAATGGATCTCTCAGTGTTTTATAGTAATTAGGTACATTTCTGAAACGGGTGCTTCATTTGCTTCGCCTGCGCTAATTGAGCACAATGCAAAACACTGCTCTGAAATGCCAAATGGCAAATTTAACAACCTTATAAAGGAGCCAGGAATAAAGATTACTTTTTTTTTTTTCTTATTAAAGTGAAAAAAGGACTGGCCTGACTTGTTGCTACACAAAACAGAGAGCTGGAAAGTATCCAAAATTGCTCTGTAAGTGTTGTTTTATTAGCCTGAGACTGTTAATAAATATATTGTAAACGAACTTATACTTGCTTGGGTGGATATAAAGAAACAATTGCATCAGTGTTCTTACAATGCTCACAATTTACTCTAGTTCTTCACTTTTTTATCCTGGTTACACTGTTTCCTACACTAGTTTACTGTAGCAACTGACATTTATTTGGTCCATAAATTACTCTAATGCAGTTTAGTGCTCTTTCATAAATTTTACAAACACAACACTTACAGAACATAAGACTTGTATTAAATTAAAGCCATGCCTACACAAATCTAACATCTCCTTTAACATTTTTACTTACTGCTAATTCTGAACAACACACAGACAGACAAAGGCTTTCTCTTCCCTCTCACCAGGTGTATATTTGAAGTTTACATATACATATACGTGTGGGGGGGGTTTGCATGTATCTTATTACCAGTGATACCAGTGCCACAGCTGATAATACACAATCTTTGACAGGAAAAAGACTGTCTTCCAAGGACTTGTCATACCAAGCTACAAACTGGGTCCTTTCATTAAGAGAAACTTAATTCCTAGTAATTTCCAGTTTTGACTTGACCTTTGCAAGACTTTCATGACTTAATTTACTTGTTAGGAAGAGCTTTAGCTATTTGTAACTCTGGATGTTATAAGTCTTTAAAAAGTTAAACTTGACATTCCTAATAAAAGTTCAGGAAATTAAAAGAAAAAAGGCTTGTTTCTTACAGGAACAGAAAAGGTTTGAAGTACATGTTGATAGATAGGTATGGTAAATACTAATGTAACTTTGGTTTTATAATGCTTTTCACACCTAAGCTTAGTTTTAAAAGGGAAAAATAAAGTTATTGTTATACAATAGTGGCATATGAATATTCAATATATTGAGTATGTATTTAATAAACATAGCAGTAGCAGCAGACTACAAAACAATATATATGACAGATATATGACTTAATATGCTATTTAGATATACTCTCTTATTTGCAATTATTTTAAAATCTGCTATACTTTCTACAGAAAACACATCTTACTAATCCATAAGAACAACCTGAGATTCTGCACACCCTGCCCTGGTTTCACCTGCCTCCCTCATACAAAGCCCCTGGGCTCCCAGCAGATGTATCCTAAGGTAAGCAATATAAATAACCCCATCACTAACCTGCACCCAGGATCTCACTGAATGCCTACAACCACAGAACTCAGACAGGCTGTCCTGCATAAGACAGCTACCTGCTATGTTGGAAAAAGAGGCTGAAACACCACGGTTTGGGTTTTAGCCTGCTCTGGTCACTCAGGTGCCATGACCACAGGAACAGGTCTGCATGACCACAGCCTCACATACTTACACATTCCCATGGCAGACAGCAGCAGGACATGTTGCTCACAGGCATATGTAAACTCCACATAGGCATTTAATCCAACATGACATCTTTGTGAACAATTTAAGCTAACACAGCAGCACTTTATGCCACAGTAAAACCTTAGAGATATGATAAATAATTTACAACAGCACTGTGGTCACTACTAGTGTTTGTTTTCTCAGTGGTCTTTATTAAACCAGATCACTAGGATTAAAGCTACTACAACAAAAACTGGAGACAGACATGAGTGGGTTGACAACTTTTCTGTTTGTTTAAGCCAGCCTTACTGAGGAGACTCAAATATGACCAGAAATAAATTTGTCATAATACATTTTCAGTTCTCAAATATCTGGAACCAATTAGCTTTGGGAAAGTTTCAAAAGGGCCACCCAGTAATAAACACAAAATAATTTGTGTCTTCTGTCTTGTTTGTGATAATTTTTTTATTGCTACCTCAGTTTCAGATGTCAGAGTAATGACTTCCACATTCCGATTAAAATGTGAATTGAATCCACATGGAAAAGATGTTCAAACACATAAAAATCAAATAAAATCACTTATTTCTAACTTATTATACAGTGATATTTATGAAGCCTAACACTTTGACCATAGTCAATTTAAATTAAGACATTTTTAATACTACTACCAAGAGAATTAGATATGTAATGGGAGGACAGATCTATTACTTCAGGGAAATGTTAACGCAATCTATTGTAATTAAAAATCTCTAGCAAAAATAACATTTAACCCTTTGAATGATGTAACAGTGTTAATTGCACATATTATTTCATTTCCTGTTACAATTATTTAGGAAATCATATTACTATCATTAAATAGTGTTCTACACTTTCAGATATTTACATCAAAGATTCCATATGCAACATATCTTCCCATTTACAAGAGGAAATTGCTAAGACTTAAAAGAACTTCAAAAAGAACTTTAAAGACTTAAAAGAAATTTAAAAAGAAAGCTATCTTCTCCTTAGTCACAAAGCCATCATCCTTTCCATCCTTTCAGCCTGAAAAATGAAATACCTTTCCTGAAGATTTGTTTCTAACTAGATAACACAGAATAAAGAGTTACAGGCAGTACTGCTAATGGCATTTATAGTTCTTTAAAACTGTCTGGCATTTCTTTATATTTATTTAAAAAAAAAATAAATCTGCCTATATTTTCTGTGAGAATTAACCCGAACAAGAGATTTTAAGCTAGTGAGGAAGGAAGGGGAAGATATCTGCATTGTCTAACAAGGTAAAGCAAAACTACAGTATCAGCGTTACAAAGGTCTTGCTAATAACATTGCCAAAAACCTCCACCATTTCCATCCACTGTAGCAGAGACTTCTGTACATACTTGTGAGGGTAACTACCCTCAGCTGAAGAGAGTACTTCCCACTATCATTACATACCAACAAAGGCTTTAGTAAGGTAAGCTGCATCCTTCCTGGGCATGCACCATCTCTGCATAACTGGGTGCTACAAACAAACACGCACTGTGTCCCCAGAAATGCCACCAAACACTGTCCGAAGCATCAAACGTCATGTGGCTTCCCTGGGTTTTCTTTTACTGCTTGCCACAAGCTGCCTGGTTCTTTTACATAAAGTAAAAAGAATTAAGCATAGAGAAAATCCTGCTTGTATGTGGTTCCATTAATTACTGCATGGAGAGCTAGGATAAGGAGTAATACGTACAAATACATAGGTGACAGGCTACAAAACAAGATGCAGCAGGAAGCAGAAAGATGTGCTTCAGCAAGCTCTCTACCAGACTACTTAGGGTCCAGCAGGTCAGGTGTCTAGCTGCTAGAACTGTTTCTCAACTTAGACACACTGCAAGATGCTCTCCTGCTGCTGGAGTTGAACTGGCCCACGGTACAAGGCTCACCTTTGAACTCATGCTCCAAAAGCAGAAGGCAAAATACCAGCATTCAACCCAAAAGCACAAAAATTGCCCTACCAGCAGAGGTCCACAACCCACTCAGCTCAGTTCTTCGCCTCTTACCAACCACCAGTGACAAATGCCATCCCTGCTACACACTTCAGTAACCCACAGAGCAGAGCTCCCAGAACAAGAAACAGGACCTTCTCATTTGATTGCCCTAATGGATTAGTTTTCTCTTGTTGCCCACAAGAAAGCTGTCAGCATCCACAACATCCTATGCCAATGAGCTCCTCAAAAGCTCTGTATGTGTGCATCAGTTTGTTTTCAACAGCCAGTAATTTTCTTTGGCATCCCTTTTTTTCTTATGTTACAAATAAATAGTTCATCTCTATTCTTCCTCTCCATACAAACACAATGTTGCATACTTGTCTCCTATTCCTCCCTAGTTGTCTTCCCTCAGGCTAATTTTAATTAGTTTAGCTCCTCGGTTTATGTGTGTTCTTCAACACCTTTGCACCTTTATTTTTCCACAAGGTAATTTTTCTACTTCTATTACACTTTAAAGAGGACCAGAAGTGCAGACAGTAGTAAACCTGTCAGCACATCCATGATTTATAGAAGTGGCATGACAATGATTTTCCTTTTCTATCTTCTATTCCTTTTCCAATCATCCGTACTATTAAATTGAAGGGGGTGGGAGGTGTTTAATAGCTACAAAGTGTTGAACTGACATTCTCTTAATTCTAACCTCTGTCTTTCTGAGGAACAATTCATATGACAACACTGTGTACATAAAAAAAGGATTTTTCTCCCCCCGTGCATTGTATTACTGCTGCTTTGTCAACAGAGTAGTATCATGAGGGTCTTCAAGACTCCAGAGCCACCTCTCATTTTCACAGTCCTAGACAAACTATAAATAGTAAAACTTTGAGTTTTCTCTTTTCCAGAGCATTTATGACAATGACAATCAGTGCTCTTCCTCATTACCTGGTTATTTTGCTGTAATTGTGTGATGCTCATTTTTGCAGTGCCAGCCTGAAACTCCGTGGCTGAATTTAAAGACTGGAGAAAGGAGTTAATGAACATGGGTCTATGAAAACTAGCAATATGAAGAAAAAAAAATCTGATTTTGAGCATCTAAGTTCAGCATAAAAGATGTTTATACAATTTCTCTCTGTAAGAGATTAAAGAATTCCTTGCATTTAAAATTACAAGTCAAAATTTAAAAGTAAAATTTAAATACAAAACAACAGTAAGCAAATCAATGTAGAATGATCACATTTGCAAATATTTATTGCAGTGGGTTGCAGACTTGGTAGGTTGAAGGGAATGAAAAGAACCATGCTATACTACAGCCCCTACCAAAAATACATGGTGCTGTGGCTTAATTTAGATGTACCCACATTGTGGGACCCGCATGTGCAGCCTGTTGATGGTTTTGCACACAAAATGACCACAAACTAAAAGAATATTAAAAATGCAAAGATGAACAAGCTACAGGTTTTGTTTCTTAAGTTACTGCAAAACATTGACTGACTCATTTTCTTCATTTTAGTGCCGAACACTTTCTTTGATCTAATGATTTCAGTAAATCTGAGTAATTTATCATCTACTTTTGCAAAAGGTCATTATGCTCACCAACAGACTGCGATGCTGGCCTTTCTTCTTAACCCAGTGGCAAAATTCCTGTAGCTATAGTTCCCCAATATTGCTCATAACACCTTTCTGTTTTCAGTTCACAGCTATTTTGGAAAACTTAAACTGCATAGGTTGAAGGTTTTCCATATCCCAGACCTGTGTTTGAGGCTTTCTTCCAAGCCTCCTTCTCATGAGAGGATACTGATTAACACAAATCAGATTGACACGTTTTTAAGTTGCTACTCCAACTACAGATTGCAGTTAACTCCATTCACTAGAGTTCCAAAAATAATCTTTCTAGTTTGACACATGATCTTTTAGTCTCCACATGTACAAATGTACAACCTACATTATACACAGGCTAAAATTCAGAGAGAAAAATCACAGATTTTTGTCCATTAGTAAGACTTTATTAGCAAGTCAGAGAGAGGTCTTACTCCAAAACTGATCAAAACAGAATCATCTTCAACCTCTAGTATATTCAGATTTATAAATGGAGTACAAGCAGGCAGTCATGCAATGCAGTAAAAATCCTACACAGATTCTCTTTTAGGGAAAGGGGGGAGGTGTCTAAGATACTTGTTATTTATGACTACTGTGAAGTTCTCCAGCAAGGTTATTTACATCACTGAACTCCCATTACTTCTTGCTTTGCCTAAGGCCACTAACTTACTAAGATTTGCAAGCATTAGCAAACAATGCCCATATTCAAGTTCAGTGTATCCATTTCAACACAAAACAGTTGATATTGTATGCCAGAGTTGTGGCTCAGGACTCAAGGGGCCTGTTTGCACAGCTTAACATGCTCAGGAACCTGGTTCAGTTCCCAGCAGTCTTAATTAGGCTAGAATAAGACATTTCAGAATTACTTCCGTCTGCCTTACCAAAAATGATCATCATTCTACATTTTCTTAAACAATGTTTCCTCATTAGAGCTCAGTTTCAAGAAAGGATTTTTTCCTTTCACTTTTCCAACACCAATATTGTTTTCAAGCTGACCTGTCTTCCATCCAGACTGACATTTACAAGCTGTGCTAGAAGTTCTCCTCCTCCACTTTTCTAACCTTATTAGAGGCATAAGGAGCATATCAGAGACAAGATTTCAAATGAACCACCTCCCCTTGAATGCCAAACCAGTGACTGTTTACACAATTAAAAAAACTGAGTCTCAGCACCGTGTAAAAAATCCATGTATCCTGTAACAGCAGCATGTAAAGAACGTAAACAGCCACGTGCTAACCTCTGCCCGTTTACACAAGGTTTTAGCTGTACACCAGCATATCCATTTTATCTAGTTATAAACATAAGTTAAAACATTTGCTTACAATAAATACTTACAATTTTTATACATTGCCATGAGACACTTTTTAACACAGAAAATACTCCTTCGAAATGCAGAAGTGAAAACAGAAAAAGCAATTATTGTTTCAGATTGCACATGCAAAGGTACAGTTTGTTTAGCATCACAGAATCTGTGGAAAAGACGCTAACTGTAATATTTTCCAGAACAACTTACTTTTGTACAGAAAAGGCAAGATGATTGCTAAGATTGTTGTGAAGAAGACTTCTGCTATCACAAGCCTCTCCCAGAAAACCTCTGAAACCCTTTCCTTCCACCAGGAAAACACAGAATCACAGAATCACCAAGGCTGGAAAAGACCCCCAGGATCATCAAGTGCAGCCTATGACCCAATACACCACAACATCTAAACCATGCCACTCAGTGCCACATCCAATCTTTCTTGAAACACTACTGGAATTTCAGCTGCTGGGAAGCATTAAATTCTCTCTTGGCCCATCTTTTTGATCTAGCATTTTGATAGATGCATTTCTGATTACAAAAACTGCTGTGTGCACTAGAGATAGGTGTTTGGGAGCTCTTTAGGACCTAGAGTTAAGCATTGCTTTCATCTCAATTACTACCAAAGAGTTAATTATAAAAGCCAACTTGCTTTTTCTAGCACATAGTATATTTCTGATATAAAATTCTGCATAAGCTATAAGCTCTAGCTAAGAGGTAAATCTCAAAACTGATTTGGAATATTCATGTTTTTCCTAATCCTACAAAGTCAAACCCAGTAGTTATTCACTACAAAAATCACACTGAAGGAGCGTAAAGATAAGTATTGCATTGAGCTTCTCACGACATACACTGGAAAATTCAAAAATGCAAAGCAGCTTTGCATAGAAAGCAAGAGACAAAGTATTAAATGTTTTCTCTGACTCTTGCCAAATGTCCTGCTCTGAAGTGATGGATGAGGTTTCCTGAAGCTAGGATGCCAGAGCCAATTAGCCATGTCAATCCACAAGAACGCCAGCTGCCAGGACCTAACTTTATTACTGTATTACTTACAAGTGAAGACATCAGCAATGTTTAAGTTCACATGACTCCTAATTTTAAAAGCTGCCTTTTAAAGATTTAGGGTGGGGGTAGTGACAATGACCTCGAGTTTCAACCTTTTAAAATCATCACAGAGTGCTATGAATTATCCATAATTTGATTATGTAAAGTATGCTGTTAATCAAATTAGTCTACATTATGCTCTATTCAAAAGAAAGCAAGATTTCAACTTACTTTCCTTCTCCTTTGAGTTTTATGTAGTGTTTATATTTAAAAGTAGCAATTTATTTCAATATTGCCTGTTTCAGTTGCCAAACTGCCTGTCCCACAGAACATGATATGTTTAAAGTATATAACTTACCCATTTATGGCATCTAATTCTGAATTCCAAAATAAAATTTTTGGAAAGTGTCTTGAGCATTTGTCGACTAGAATAAAATATATCCAAGTCTTTGACTATTTGAAAACATCTGCATTTCATTTCTAAGTAAGGAGCCTGGCAGAAATGTTGATCATACAATACACTTCTCTGCCCAGTCAAAAGCAATGATTCCATGAAAGGGTAAAATTTTTCTGCTCCTTAGGTGCCTGTGGACTAGATCTGAACATTACTGTCAGGCATTAAAAAGCATCCATTAGTTTTGAATACTTTTATATTTCTCCAAACTACTTGGAAAAATTTGCTCTTTTTCAAGTAGTCTACATTAATTTTTTAATAGAAAGCATTCTGGCTTTCTTCTGCTACTACATTTACACTTCTTTACCACTCTAGCATACAACTGGCACATGGTATTAAGATTATTTCTTCTTGAACTTCTGTACCCTGGGGATGCTAAGAGAATGAATAAAAGCAGAAATACAAGAAGGTTAAAACCAGCTACGAGTGTGAGAAAAAGAAAGCTTTCTTTTCCAAATTCTTATTGAAAACTGAGTATAGTTTGTTTTAATTATTTCTAGGCTGGAGTTTCAACATTATTTCTGAGAACACATGCATACATATACCTAGGTATTACAGCAAGTAAGAAGCATTAAAAGAGCTTAAAATTAACAAAAGCTATTTCTCAATTAATGATTCTACCCATCAGAGTGTTTGCAGAGACCAGAATAAGTAATGAGTATATTCTAGTTATGCAGATCTTTGAATCTGCAAGCATTCTTGTTTCATTATGATATTTTCCTTCCCTTCAGATGTATCTGAAAGACTACTTTTGCTTTATTTTGCACAATAATCTAAGTGCCATTAGTGCCATTCAGAGTGCTAAAGATTGCCTATTGAAATTGTATTAAAAAACAAAGCACGTTTTTCGCTCAAGCACATTGTCTTCAAGTCTAAAAGTGCCATTAGCTTTCTTCTTTGAGATTTGCTCTCTAAGATCTAAAGGATAAAAATCCATCAATGTTGGTTGTTTTTTCTGAGTTTGGTAAACCAGATTATATTCAAATCCAGCGTCACTGTCAAAAAGTGCATTTGTGATGCCTCTGGCACTGTCCACGCTCTAACACTGGCCATACCCAAGTGCCATTCTGAGAATGAAGGGGCTGACTCTGCTTGGCTTTAGACTATGAGACACAGTAAATGATATGAAGGCCATACAACAAATGTCAGATGTGCACCATCTGAGTAGACCTTCTATGAAATAGAAAATAAGTGAACTCTTTGTTCCCTACCTCATTTTTCCACTGAGAGCCAGGCAGCAAAGGGTATTTCTAAATTGGTACACAATGCTTTACAACATACAGGCGATTATTTCTCAGGGTTGCAAGTTAAGCAAATGACAAAATATGATTTTATAGGCAAACAGCACATTATTCAAAAAACCCAAAACATCCAACAACTCCCTTCAACCTCTATCATTCACAGTATCCTCCCACATTTAATTGCAACTGGCACAAAGTATTTCTTGAAACAACTCAGACACATTAGCAGTTCTGTACAGAAAGCATTTGATAAGCTGGTGAGAAAAATCACTCAGGAATGCTCAGTGTCAGAGCACTTCTTGCAAGTGCCTCCCTTTAATAACATTACTAGTTTCTCTTTAGCAAAGGAAACTACAGGATCAGCAAAAACACAGCTTAAAGTGGATTCCTGTTGTTGCTTTTTCTCTTACCATAGCAAGTCTCACTCCTCTTTCTTTCATCCCTCCACGTATGACCCCCACGAAGAGTGGAACAACAACAAATTTAGTGTGTATGGGAAGTGATATGGGAGAATCCCTAGCTTCAAACATTTGAACCCTGATCTCCATTAAGCCATATCTCTGTCAAGCTTGGTATCTACTTTGTTGCCTGTGTGTGCCACATATCTTAAATTAGGCTAATGGCTTTTTTGTTAAATACTGCAAAGCATGAAGATTTAGTGGTATTTTGAACGACTACTGCTTCCACCATGCGAAAAAATCAAATATCTGGAGTTCAAGGCTGACTGAAGAGCACTGGATATTCACTTCTCCATGAGATCCTCAGGGATTTCTTTTTAAGTCTGTGCTTCAGCATTTTTGCATGCTCCTAGAGCACACATTTCAAGTTTTGAGAGCACAATTTACAAGCAGCCTTCACATGGACTGGTTGAAATAAACAAAAATACAGACAACATGAGACCAGATTTAGTCTATTTATGAACTGAAAAACAATTCAACTGTAAAACTGCTTGGACTACTTTAAAACTGCAAGAAACTTTGTGCTCAGCTGTATTATTTGTCCTCTGTCAGAAGCAGAGCATCACCCACTGGAATGTCTTTGATCAACTTGCTTGGTTCAGTATTTGTTTAATGTGAACAGTATTTCTTAGTAGCTTTAACTATTTAATTTGACTTGAAACACAAATGAAAAAATTATTTCTGAAATAGCAGACCTAGGGAAGGGAAGGAGATAGTCTGTCTTAAAGGAACAGCAAACAGGTAAGCAAGCTCTCAGCTTCATTAGCAGGCTGTTAAAGTGAACATAGTCATAGTAGCAGGCAGAAGTTTTCCAAAAAGATCTCAAGTTTGGATGTACAACCTTTTCACAGTGTTTCCTTACTGCACTCTTCTTATACTCTGCACTGTCCTCTCAGCATTTTTCTTCATTATCACCAGTCTATAATGGATGATCACCACGTCTGCTTTGCTACTACCGATGACATAGCTGCCTATTTATTCTGTGTATATGGGGACCTATTGACAATACTTCAAAAAGGCAGATACACTGATGAATGACCTAGTATCAGCATAGTAATAAATAAAACACTTCATGTATCTGTGTAAACTTTAGCCAGACACAATTTCTCCAACTTACATATCCAGAACTTCAGTAATACTATCTCTTTCTGGGCTCTTGCTAAATTTCTCAATCTTGAAGGCAGTCTTTGTGTTTTATTTGCAACACAACAAAAATTCATAATCCAAAGGCATGTTTTCTTCAACTTAAAAGCAGCAATTGAGATGCTGAGTTGTTCACAATGAAGTATGCGGTAAGTGTTTGAAACCTAACAGCTATACTCATGGGCAGTCATTAATATCATCTATTTTTCCAGATAAAAACCACTGAAGACATTACACTTCACTTTCCACCTTTTGTTGGCATCTTGAGGTTCCTTTTGATCTCAAATTATCCATGAAGGATCATCATATATGTTTATTACCAACACATCTCTTATAGATTCACATAAATCTATAATCACTGACTTCTTTAAAATTAGCCAGGACTCTTACTCATGTTTCTACCAGCTCCAGATTAAATAAAAAACTAAAACTGTCACCTTTAGAACAAGAGTCCTTAGACCCATTGCCTTTCATGTTCCACTGCATTTCACTCACTGACCTGAGAAACAGCATCTATACATAAAGACTTAAGCACATCTTTCTTCCTTTCCCTAAGTAAATTCATCTCTGAAGACGAATTGTCAAACACTGCCAACAGGACAACAGAAATAAAATTTTCTGATTTAAAAGCCCTAACACAGCTATAAAAACTCACTGCAGCAACATTCATGGTAAGTGCTTATAATAACCAATAAACCTAATTACAAGTACCTCCTGTCTGTCTAACCAAAGACACACATGAAGAATCACACACAAAGCCTCAATTATTATTTCTCAGGCTGCAAAAATATGTTAGCAAAATGTGAAATAAAATAGAGGAATGCATTTAGTTCAATGAATACCTTAACAGGTCCTGAAATGAGTTCTACAGAATGCAAGAAACACATTGTAATTCCACAATCTAGCTGCCATCTCTAATGATTAACATTTGCTAGCTTTCAGAATGGGTGTGCTGTGATCTAAAGATGACAGAAATAAATGCTTAATAAATTTATTAGTGAATCTTATCAAAGTACATAAAGTTCTAAAGCAAACACAAGCAATGCAAATAGGGAAACATTTACCGTGATTACACAGCCTGCCAACAAGGTAAGTATGTCATGATCAAGGGCAGTTTATAAAGCAAACCCTGGTAGTTCAGAGTTCAGCAGATTTGTGACTAAAATTAACCATTATGCTGAAGAGGATATCCATGGCATCCAATGGCACCCATAGTAAATGAACCACATTTCAGTCTCTCCTTTACAGCTACTTCTGAAAGATTTATAGTCATAATTTGCTTTTAAGATAATTTTAGTTATCTAATGATACATAATTTTTAAAACCTGAAATCACCAAAAAGGCAATGAATCTTAGCATCAATCATTTTTAAATGAGATACATTTCCAGTGGATCTTACATACTTTTATTCTTGAGATAAAGGACCACTTACTTGATTGGCCATGTAGATTGTGAGGAGACCTCTCCTAAAAACAGAAATGATAAAATTAGTGAAAGAATTAAACATTTTTTTCATACTGAAGAAAAATACTTCAAGCATTAAGAATATTTATTAGAATTTAAAGACCAGATTATTGATGAAGGATAAATCATTACTACCCTACAGAAAAACAAGTATGAAACCAAAAATAGCACTTTGAGAGCATGGTATCCAAAGCAGTGAGGAATTACATGAACCAAGTTATATATAGCAACTTGCTAGTGCACGACTCCTGAAGCCTTCATGAAGGGACAAGAAACCTTGAATTACACAGCACTTATCACAAGAAAAAAAAGCCTCCACATGGACAGGTAACATAAGCATACAAATCATGGTCAAGCCTAAGTCGAATTGTCAAAATGCTTGTCATAGCTCATGCTGCTATTCAGATAGAAGTATAAACTTTCACACTTTTGTTAATGCTACTATAGCACAAAACTGAACTCAACTATGCATATGTGAGCTGCTCCTGTATCAGACTGCATTAGATGACACTGTAGGATCCAGAAGAGAAAAACACAGCTATTCTCTGTACATCATTCACAAGTCATCATTGGCCTTGATAAAGTGGAAAACTTTACCACTGAGGATTTGCTTTGCTCTCCTTCCTTCCTCCTCTTTTGCAAAGATTAGGTTAGAGAATACGACCAAAGGTTGGAAAACTCAGTTTCAGTATTTCTTACTTAACAGTTGTTCTTAACTTCTTGATTTTACTGTCAGTCTTGTACTATTTGGGTTTTTTCTTATTGTTTCCACTGCTGTTACGCACAGAATTAGAAAACTTAGCCTCTTCTCACTGGGATTTGGTTTTTTATTAAGTACTAAAAAACTAAGAATTTGAGATAAATAAGTTTAGCTTCTATTGTTATCCTTTCTGGCTAAGTGTAAAATGTAACCTGCCAACCACAAAGACAAAGAAAGGAAAAGGGGTGAAACAAGAGGAAGGAAAGAAATGTGCAGCTGCAATGAGACCAATGCAAGAAGTAGGTGGTCAGGAGGAGGGAAAACATGCAGATAATGAATGCACAAATGGAAGTAACTTCCAGAACTGAAAATACAGAAAGCCGCTAGATCACATCATATAAAAGTGCCTGTAGCAAGCCTGTCTCCATCTGCTGCTGTACCAGGCTCTGGCTAACTCCAATCAGGGAGTTTTCTTCCTCCAAATTAATTCTGTGAATGTTTATGTTTTAAAAATAAATAGCCCTATGTGTCTGTCTTTTTTTTAAGGGGAGGATCCAGTAAATCTAAGTCAACCCTGAACACAACTGTTAAAAAGTGAGTGGGATTGCACTATTTTATAGCAATGACAGCTGATGGAAAACAGGATAGAAATATGGAGTTAGGCCAAGCAAAAGGGTCACTGGTACAACCTAAGGATTGTATTAAAACTGCAGCTGGTAAGTAAGAGAATAATATAATTGGGAAGTGGCATTAGGAGAGCAGGAAATAATTAAACAACAAAAATAGTCAGCCATGCCTGAGCACCTGCTTTGGGGAGGTTTGAAAATACTAATAAACAGCAAACATTTCACCCCCAAAGTCCATGAAACTGTGCTGAACATTAATCTCAGGGGCATCAACAAGAGGAGGTAGTTACTCTAGTGATGGCCCAGCAAGGTCACAAAAAGAAATGCCAAGCAGATGCACACAAATCCTTACTGCCCCTTCCTCCTCCATCATCTATGCCTCATGCCATTTTCTTCTAGAAGCCACTCTCATCAAGATCTTCCCACTGCCTCCCTCTCATCTCTGTTTCTAATCACATATGTGATCTTTAATTCAGGAAGGAAAAACACAAGCTAGGGGCAAAATTCACAACCAGCAGATCAAGGCTGAACTAGGATAAGGATGTACACCAGCATCCAAGAGAGGTGCATCTGTAGGACAAGAGATGGGATGGCATGTCCTGGTCCATTCTGCTAGATTGTTGTATAAAGAACCAGAGAAAGATTGTTCTGAAAAAGTCTTAAGGCTGGTATCTTTTACTGGAAAAGGAGGACTGCACAAAAGCAATCACATTTTTTAATTACCCTTTAATTCAAGTACCAAAGAGCAGTAGTGTTTAGCGTACTTTTCATCTCCCGCCCAATTCATGCTTTCACATGAATTCTCTTGTATGCTTGCTAGAGAACAGAGTAGGTAATGTCTCAGTTATTCAGTACAGGTTACATCCTCTATTGCTGAACAATTCCAGCCTTGTGGATTCCACTTTTAATGTTTAAATCACAAGAGACCACAAGGTTCCAGAAGATAATTGTCTTGTTCATTTATACCTTCCTCAAAGAAAAGTTTCAGTTGATAAAATTTGGTTTTTTGGACAACTTGGTAACATTGAAACCAAACTGTAACAGCAATAGCTCTTAAACTATGGCCCATAAACCTCAATATAGAACTACGTATTTGTGTGATTGCTCTGCCCAGAGGAAAGAGTCTAAAATAACTGTTAAACAAAAAACAACCAAAAAGCTGTAGGATAAAAATAGCAAGCAAGCCCAGCAGTCTACTGGGCTGTATTACCAGAAGTGTAGGTAGGAGGTCAAGGGAAATGATTAATCCCCTTCACTTGGCACACACTACACCACACAGAGTACTGCACCTGGTTTTGGTCCCCAGTACAAGACAGGCATGGATCAGCTGGCAGGGAGGACTATGAGCATGGCTGGGGAGATTTTGACTTGATCTGAGGAAACAGCATTTTCTCCATCAAGACAGACAAGCACTAGAACCCCAGAGGGGTTGTCAGACCTCTGCCCTCAGAGGTTTGCAAGGCTGACTGGACAAAACCCTAAGCAAGCTGGTCTGAACTCCGTGCTGGTCCTGCTCTGAGCAGGAAGCTCCTCTAGCAGACTTTCCAAGGCTCATCTTAACAGTTCTGTTATTGACAATTTTACCATAAATCAATTCTTGCAACTACAGCAGCACTCAAAAAAAACTTCCAGGTGGATGCAAACACCTTCTCTTTCTCTAAACAGCCACAGATGAGAGGTAGATCCCTGCCATTTTTAAACTCTCTCTCAATATTCATTCCTCAACTTGAATCTTTCTTTCTTTCCTTATGTTTTGCCTTGCCCTATCCATCTTATATGTCTAACATGCAACACTCCAGTCCCTGTAGTTTCTCATCAAGAACTTTTTTTGGCAATACGAAGTTTAAAGCAGTTTTCTCTATTGCCTTGTTTTAGTTAAACCACAAACTTTTCTGAGTAGACATCCTGAAATCTAAACATTCACTGCAATTAATTAAACATTTTAACTGCTATAATTGCATTTTTCTAATCAGTCTTCTGTTTTTTACAATCACATTATTTTTACTGCTCAAAACTAAAGAGGAAATAAGTGACCAAGTCAGAAATAACAGGAAATAACTACAGCAAGGTGAATACCACTAAGGCCAAAATTCACATAAACTGACTAAGCAGGCACCTTTTTCAGTGATAATAGCTCTAGGTGTGAGCTGTAACAGGGAGCCAGTAAATTCACACCACAGGGCAAGGTACACAGTGGGGCAGATATACTCAGGCCTCATACCCTGCTTACAGCTCTTGTACCCCAGCATACAGCAGCAGTTAGTAGAATAAGCTAGAAGGAGCCTGAAGATGCATAAATCAGCATGTTTTAAATCTTCATGCATGCGACTAAGAGAACATGTTCCATGATCAAACAGTCTCACTGATGGGTTATGTTTCTCCACATATACAGTAAACAGTTGGGGGAGCAAAACCCATGAAATAAAAATATCCTACTCATTGCTAAAACAAGAATAGTTTTAGCTTTGCCATAAAGCTTTCTAACTTCATCCACAGTCCAAAACACACATCATCACATTCCTACTATTTGCTTTTTCAAAAACTCTTTAAGTGTTGTCAAACCAACAAGCTTGACCTAAGAACAAATAGACAATAGAATGAAAGTCAAACATTTTTTTTGACATGTGGCTTTAACATGAATTTATTAAAAAACCCAACATTTTTATAAGTTTTCTACAAATTCATGTTTGAATATTATACAAATACCACTGTTCATTCAGTCTGCTGCATATTCTGACAATTACGACCTCATTTTAACCAATAATCCTTTTCTAGATTCTCTGTAAGTCTAAGAAATCTCAAATAAAATTACTTTCAAAGGAATAGGTGAATTCAAAGGTATATGTGGGGTGGAATGTAAAATAAAAAAAGTAAGATAAAGAGCATATTATGCTGTACTGACTTACTATAGTAACATTTGAGGACATTTGTCCTTTAAAAAAGTTAACTCTGGCTTTAATTTCTGGACATAAACTAAGAAGCTAACATAATAGTTTGTAATGGCTCCCCAGACAGGATTTGTGGTCTGCAAAAACAGGAAGAATTCCTCCCCCCAGCTTCCCTCCCCTATACACACTGTAAAACACACCACTTTATAACCTGCAGAATTAAATCAAACCCACAAATCACAGGTTACCCCTGAAAAGAGAGAGGTCAAAATAAAGAGAGGAGGTTTTTTCTGCTCTACAGCAGCTTGACACCACAAGCTAACCAACTATAGATCTGGAGTTGCGATTGCATCCCTGTAATAACACAAGTACTACAGATTATGTTTAGGGTATCGTTAATCTCTCACACCCACCAATTTCCTACTGACAGCTGGAGGCCAGCAGCAAAACCCTGGTGCAGAAGTTCACTTAAAATCAGCAGGAACAAATAAGTTCTCAAAATAATGCCGAAAATTATGAAAACAGACATAAGCAATAAGTTATCAAAAAAGAAAATGATTACTTTTTGAATTTAGTAATACCAGTAGCAAATCTTTCACACAAGGTTTAGGCATATAACGTCATGACAAAAATACAGTTTAAAGACCCAAAATTCACTGGTTTTTTAAAGGAATTATTTCAAAATGTTGGGTTCTTCAAACTAGGAAATGGACAATTTACAGTAAGGAAAATTGAAGTTGCTCAAAACTGCAAATGAGTAATATTTGTTTTGAGCACATTATATGATAAGTAAAACAGTTTCTTGCAAATACTCAGAATTTGTTGTTCTTAGAAGGAAAGTAAATAAACTCAACATGTTCTATGATTTGAACACATGCCACAGAAAGGGTATGAGAAAACTGGAAAGGGAGAGAAGCCAAAAAGAAAATATATATACAGTAATACATTCCAGTTAAATTAGTACCAATAATTCTTAGAGAGTTTTCAGCTAATGCAACAAAAGATAACATCTATAGTTTAATTTTTAACTGTTTTATACAGATTTTGTTTCAACATTCCCTCTCTGTTCTTTCTCTCTCAGTTTCTCTATGGTGTCTACAGAGCCAACTAAGTCAAAACAAAGGTTGACCTAAAGAGAAGAAAAAAAAAACCCACCTCTTAATTGAAGTGTGATTTAACCTCACAAGATTCTATGAGGAGATAAAAATCAGATTCCAAAAAGCTTATTATTTTCACAAAAGGATTGACTAGCAGATAACAGAAGAATAACAAATTAATCAAACCTCAGGAAAAGAAATGAAGGATTTCCAGCAATTTTTAAAATTATTAACATTCTTGGTATAGAAGGGCCTATCTAGTGCTAAGGCCCCAGATAACAACTTCTTTGGACTGTTGATAGTAACACAGAATTGTTTTTAATCGGCTTAGTAAATCAAAAAGAAAACAGTTCTTTTCTGGGCACCTTCTCAGTCAGGATACAACATGTGCTGCTTGGCTGCTCTGTCTGGAAGGTATGTGTGTAGGGCACAAAAGCAAATACTCTCTTTTTAGAGCAAAACTGCTTTGGGGAGCCTTAGCAGCAGTGGGTCATTGCTTCTACATATTTTTCTGGTAATTACTACTGTTTCACAGCAAAAAAAGGACAAAATGGACAGAACTGCTAATAAAAATCAGGAAAAGCAAGACAGGGCATGAAAATTTCAGAATTGAAGAGATGTGCAGCATTCACTGGCTTTGGACATTGTCCTGGTTTTTCTGGGACAGAATCCTACACCAGCTATGGGCTGCAAGCCATTACCAATTTTGATTCTACCAGGGCTCTTGTTTAGTATAAAGGGGAAAGTTTGCTGAGGAGAGGGGAGACTCCTGCTTGGGCTCCTGACCCTGCTCCCCTTCCTTCTCCTGCTCTTGGCGACTCCCTTCCTGTTTATTCTGTCTGCTGTATCTTTGCTGGGCTAAGTATAACTTTATGTAATTCATATTGGCATTGGTATTGGTTTTGTTGTTTCATTAGCTCAGTTTTCATTTCAACAGATGTCCTCTCCTTACTTCCCCTTCTCTGCTGGGGAAGGGTCACTGGGCAATAGAGCAACTGCTATAGTTTAGGCCCAGATATGTGCTAAATGTAAACAAATGTATGCTCAGTATATTTTGGAAGTAAGAATGACACGAAGGAGAAAAATTCTCAAGGCTCTGCAGGCAAGCTGGGGTTGTCCCAACAGCAGTAGAAATTCATCCAGTATTTGACCTGTCCTCTTCCACCTCTACCCTCTGCCATTCACCCATACCCTGTTTGCACATCCCAAACCTGGCCAACAGTAGCTCCTTGGGAAGCCTCTGGAGCTGCTTCTCACTAAGCCTCTTGAAACAGCTACCTTTCCTTCACCAAGTCACATTCTCTGCCCATTTAAAGACAGTCCATACCAAGGCATAAGCTTTTTGATAAGCTACTCAAATCATCAGGTTTTTAATCTACTTCAAAATATTTAAGCAGTCTAATGCTTTTTTTCTAGACTGTACAACTAGTAGCTATTGTTTTGTTTACATATTTGGAGCTAATTTTCTGATAGACTGATAATGTTTTAATGATTACATTTGTGATCAGATTACAGTGTTTACAAAATACCTGAAGCAATATTTAAAACAGGCTAACCCCACAAATCAATCCAACTCAAACACAAGACTTACTGCAGTTTTCCACATTGTGCAACTAACTTTTAAAAGCCCTTATACTCAGAAGCAGAAGATCAGCTATTCCAACAGAAGTAGGGTATGGAGTTAGACTTGCCAAAATATAATGTAATTTGTTGGGTTTTTTTTACCCCTTTAGAAACCAAATGACAGCATATTAAGTCATATTAAAAATAGGCTTCCCAACCAGTTAGGAACTATGAATTAATGGTGCAGAAGACAGATTAACACTGTCAAGTGTGCCTACATCCTTAAGAGCCTGGAGCACAAGTGGTCCCAAAGAACAGCCATGTCACAAGCCAGTGTAAACCTTCTCTAGAAAGGCAGGCAAAGTCATACTAAAAGTTTGACTGAAAGTCACTTCAACACATCCCTATTGACTGAGAAGACAGTTTCTGGCAGGACAACAGTCAATCATGAACTGTGCCAGGTACTACAGACAGACATTAATGTAAC
Organism: Bucco capensis; assembly: GCA_013396975.1. Taxonomy (NCBI): domain Eukaryota; kingdom Metazoa; phylum Chordata; class Aves; order Piciformes; family Bucconidae; genus Bucco; species Bucco capensis. The sequence continues at coordinate 222,596 of VWZO01016427.1, forward strand.
ATTTCATTGACCAAAGACAGAAAGAAGTTATTGCCAAGTCCAGTTTGAACATATTATTTGCTAACTTCAAGTGCAAAGATCAGAAACACCAGCAGCTGATATAAGAACATTTTTTTCTAGTTTCTCAGTCCATTGCTCACGAGGAATGAATAACAGTCACTGAAGAAGAGCTTAAAAGGAAAAACTTCTCAGTGATAAAGTAAGATGGAGGACATACAAATTTCTTCAAGTAGACAAAATGATGTTGTACCACCAAACAGTCTATATTGTTCCAGTCCTTTGCTAAAGTTGGAGCAGTCTGGACTGCGATGACAGATTCTGGCCTAAATTTATGGAATTTGTTTTATGCTTGCCTTTAAAGCTGTGGACTCTGTTGTTCCTGCTTTTCAGACAATCTTTAGGAGAAAACAGATTATCAGAAAGTTTCAATCTGGAGTAGAATTCATCTGATTACAAGAATAGAAGCCATAAGACTTACTAAAGGAAATAAAAATGTGTCATTTCTGTCCTGGGATGTGGAGGGGAGAAGGCACGAAGGGAAAGAAAGATGTTTATCTACACCTTCACAACAGAAAACCCTTGCATGATTAAATATTGCAACTCACTGCCATTCTAGGTTCCCACCTTCACACTCTTCCTGCAGCAGGAGCTAGCAATATTAATTCCTGGAGAGCAATGTGATTACAGCAAAGAGTCACATCATTTACAGAAGGTTTATAGAGGTGTGGCTCATATAGAAACAAAGATTTATGCTCCTCTTATCTATATTATCTAAAAACAATATCCTACAAGACCTGAGGAATGTATCACAGAAAAGTTCCCTGAAGGACTTTCAGCTACCCTTCCAGAGGGATGATAGGCACAGATGTTATCTTGTCAGGTACACATCAAGTTTCTTAATACCACATCAGCCAGCACTATAGCCAGATCATCTAGGCAGCATCTGAAGTTTATTGTATACTAGCAGAGTATTTATTATTCCCCCTCTGGGAGATGCATGTTACACACAAGAATTCAGGCACAGAAGATATATTAAGTGTTAGGAAGTCCAAACAAGTGTCTCCTGGATGCTAGTGGTGAGCAGACAGAACAGAGTAATTAATTCACTGTTTGTGCTATTTGAATCCAAGTCAGACTTGCAGAACAATCCAGTGTTCAGCAGCAGTCTGAATTTTAACATTTTATCTGTGGGCATTTCAACAGGACTGTAAGTCTTCTAAGTTTTTTTGTGGGATTTTTGGCGTTAATGATGAAAAACAGAATACAAAATTATACTAATAATCAGATGGCTATCTCATCACTTTTCCTTAGTTTTCAGCCTACAAAGTGAACATTTCCAATACAGATTTGCAAAAAAACAGTCCTTAGACTAAATAAATAAATAATAAAATTTAACTATAAACAAGTCTTAATTACTCATGGAGCTGTGCAGAAAGAGCTATCTACACAGAGCCACCTGGGATCTATCAGAGCTTGTAGCTTGACCTTAGCACTGCCCTTTGTCCATCCAGGCTGGCCCCATATGAACTGACAGAGGCAGTCCAGAGCTTAATAGGTGCTGCCTGTGATGACTTTGCATTATTATTCATGGAGTAACCTCACTGGTGCTGGCACTGTGCCTAAACTGGTAAATCCTCCTGAAACTCAAGAGAACCGGAGACCACTGAACAAACACAACCACATAGTCCTGCATGATCCTGCTCCTGCCTGAGACACAAAGAGAAAACAAACCCAGTCTGCAACACATTGTCCAGCACCCCAGCATCTCCAGGATCATGGGTATATATTTCAGATGAGATCTTTCAGTATTCTTGCTCTGTCTGCCTTTGTTATCCCAGAAAATAGACAGCCCAAGGTTGATCAGTATTATTAAAGACTGAAGCCTCAGCTTCTTCATCCCTATGAGTCATCAGGTGACTATCTTTAGCAGGTATTGGCCTAGTGTTTTCTTTAGTCCTCTTTTTGTTACTGACATACTTAAAAAGCCCTCCTATTGTCAGATACAACACTGGCCAGTTTCAGCTCTAATTGAACTTTTGGCCTTTCGAGTCTTGTCCCTGCATAAGCAAACCACAGCTCTGTAATCTTTCTGCAAAGCCTAACCTCACTTCCAGAGATCATAAAATTTCGTTTTCCTCTTGAGCTCCACAATGAGTTCCCTGTTCAGCCAAGCTGCTCTGCTTGCTTGACTTAGGACACACTGGAACTGACTGCTCCTGTGCTTCAAAAAAATGGTTCTTAAAAACTGACTTAATTAATATTTAAGGAACTTTTTCTAGAATATGTAATGTTATAACTGTAAGTGAAAAATATGCATCTCTTTGAAAATATCAACAAAGTTACGACCAAGTAACATACCCTACAGAGATTATTTTACTGTAAAATACTGAACTAGAGCATTTTTTTTTCCAAGCTGGAGACTGTGTCAGGAGAAATACAGGATCACCTCTTCCCCCATATTGGTAATTTATAGGTTTCCCTAAAATATAACATCAAACTGAACAACTGCAAAACATTTTGAGAATCTCAAATCCAAATATACTATATTACTACTGAACAGAAATATATCTCAACAAATTTGTATTTGAATGGACACACTAACAAAACCCCTGTATTTATTCTCAATGTATACTTTCTACCATTACTATGCTGCCATATTCTTCCTTTATTATGTATTAAGACTAATGGCATTTATGCAAGCAAATTACTCTAACCAGTGAATTACAGAATCACACAGAATGTTAGGGGTTGGAAGGGACCTCTGGAGATCATCTAGTCTCATCAGGAGAGCAAACTATAGTCTAAAAATTCCACATTGCTCTTACACAATGTTTCTGGCACTTTTCTAAGAAATACATGGTAATACTTTCTTTTCAAGAACACTAAATATACGTATGTATAGATGTTCTCTATAACATGCACTGTTGCACTGTATCACTTTTTAAATGCACATACTTTTCTGTGAGTCCAGCACACTGAATATTTTTATGAAAAACACCTGAAGTTTTCAACCAAAAACATGTTGCCAGTAGTTGCCCAGAGCAAGACTTTACAACCAAATTATGAAAGCTCTAAATCTCAAGTTTTATAAGACCATCAGTGACACAATATTAACTGCAGTGACGAGACAGGCGCCACTATAATGTTAACAGCCAGTATGTAAACATTAATGCAGCCTAAGGGGTAAGCAGGGGGCAATCCCAGAAGGGTCCCTTCAGAACTGCCACCAAACTTTGAGGTAGCTGTAGTTAAACTTTCTTTGGCTTAATTGCTTACGAAGAGCAGAGGAAAAAATAAGAAGTTTGCCCAGCAGTAAGAATTAATTTAAAACTGTAATTGTGTCTCCTCTTAAAGCTTTAGTTAGAGTTCTTGAAACTCACTAATTAGTGTATTACAACAAGAGTAAGTTTGGCATTTAGCTATTAGCAAAACACAACTTAAATGGTTTTGAAATATCAGCACATTTGCAAAACACTTAAAGAGAACATCGGGCTTTTCCTTGAGAGTAATCACAGGGGTCTTAAATACAGGCTTTTTGATGAGCTATGAGACTTCCTTGTCTTGGAAATCAGTAAAGTACAACTGATCTCATCAGTTTTCCAGTAACAGGTTGGCTTCAGGCAAGCCTCAAATCCCATTTCAACAGCTTCATTAACAATAATTTTAACAAGTATATTCATTTACTTCCTTGCCTTCTGACAAGTCTTGGTGCTTCCAGAACAAGGTAGCATCATGTCTTTCGGTCTAAGCCACATACCTCCTCCTCTACTGTATGTTCAATTCTTGTTGATAACATTTAATAGGTGTTGAAAAAATGACAGGAGACTAACTTTGAATTACAAACAGAAGCCAAAAGACATAAGTAAAATATGGGGTTTTTTTCAAACATACAAATAAAATTGCTTCTTATCAGCAGCTGGAAATAACAAGTAAGAAAGCAGTATGCTGTTAAAACAACTCCATGCAAAGGTCAATGAAACGAATGCAATGATTTCCTAAGGAAGCTTAATGAAATTAATGTAACCATATCATATCTCTACTTTTGAGGCAATACTAACACAACTTTTAATATCTAACACTACAAAACTGAATTCTGTGACAGAAGAATTACACATTTTTCTTTAATAGAAAATGTAAACAAGGTGAAACAGTAAAGATAAACTTGCGCAATCACACCTGTTAGAAGCTTACTTATGATACAGTCATAGTTATGACACTATATACATAAAAAGTAATTAAAATGTTCATGTCACAGAAAAAGAATTAAACAGAACTAGAAAAATGTATATTCTAATGAATTGTATAAATTTTTCAACGAACAACAAGTACTTTCCTAACTTGAACATTTTCTTTGCATGTGAAAACACATAACGCACCAGTAATATACGTAATTTTTTGCTTCATTTCTCATTTTTTAAAATCTCTGCCAGCAGCATAAACACAGAAAAAAGAATAACATGGCAGGACAAATATTAACAACTATTAAAAAGATCTGCAAAGTGTAAGATAACATAAAGTGAAAATCAGTTGAAATTTAACTCTGTACTCTCTCAGCAATTCTCAGAACACCAAACGTGTCCCAGCTGTGCAGATAACAAATGTCAGATTGTCATTATAAATTCTGCATTGGCCAGTAAGGATGCTTCCTTCTAACTCTAACAGGTAACTCAAACCGCTTGAGAGTACCAGAAAAAAAGCAAAAAATTCTGAGTTAATCCTACAGGAATGAGATTGAAGGCACAGAATATGAACCTGGACATTTTAAATACAATCTCCATGTTTATGTATCTTTGTTCAACTACTATCTAAGAAGTAATTCTTACCAAAGCATTACTTAATCATAACAATGTGAGTACTTCTTTTTCATTAATCTCACAGAATATTTATAGATATATATATAAATGTTTACAAGTGTTTTTATTCCTTAGCCCTTTCCACGGATTCTAATAAACTAGTCTTCATAGACAGGATAATGTGCAATTTATCTCTTTACAGAAATGTAACAGCATAATGTAAGGCAGATCATTTCCTAAGTTTGTGAGGTTTCTGTATAGTATCATCTCCCCTTCTCATTGCAGTGCCATGCAACTTTGCAATTATGTATAAACCAGATACAGAACTAGTTTGATTATAATTTGTAACACACTAGAAAACATGCCCCTCCTCAGAATTGTAAAATGTCTAGTCACACTATTCATGTCTTTTCCCATTCTTCCGTAAGAATTATAAAATGTACAAGGCTGGCACACATCAGCAGCAACACTAGGAAGAAAATCTGATTTATGAGCCTGCTGTTCCCAAGTTCAGGATTGACAGGGATGCTGTGCAAGCAAATGCCAGTGAGGTACTTAAAATAGGGTATCCACTTGGGAAGAGATTAAGTGATTAAGTATGATGTTGCTGCCAGCTGCTCATAGTAATTTGAAGGGCCAGAGATATGTTTATGAACTCAAATCAAGACTTCTTCCCACCTCCCTGATTCTTCAGTACAATTTTTTGTAAGCTGACTGAAAATGCCACTTTGTCCCCATGTCAAACATGAGTTTCCTGAGAGACTACGAGTCTACTAAAATTTGATTTTGCCTGTAACAGAAGCTAACAAGCAAACAGATGTGAAATCAAAAAGTCGTATTTCACTAAGCCTGTCAGGAGTAGCATTTCATGCATTCTAGTTAGCATCTGGTAACATACCAAACAACTTGTATTTTAAAAAAACTAAACTTTTGACTATGTTTTGATGCCATTTAACAATTTTTTTCATTGGTAACAATGACCCCCCTATTTTCAGCTGTGTGGAATGGGGCCTGACAGGGTTTCAACAACATGATGTGTATGTATTTGCTGTTATTTTGAAATGACTGCTTAAGGAAGTTTCAGATACTCACAGCAATCAAAAGTGTATTCACATCATCTCTAGCACTAAGACTACCTTTTTGACATCTTCTCTACTTTGAATAAAACCTACTAACTAGATGACTGAAGCATCTCGTCCCATAATAAAGAAATTAGGCATTATAATATCTACTATTGATACAAGCTACCAATCTAAGTTCAAAGTATTAAAACCTTACAGACCAGGATTTCATTTGGCATCTTTCACAGCCACTTAAAAATAGCAGCTTTTTGGATCAGAGCTTTCTTCCGTACTCTTCATGCTTTTATAATGAACCTTCTGTTGATAGCTGGAACTTCAGCATTTCTCATTAAGTGAAAGGCTTTGCTTTCTGTATCATTACTTTACATACAATTTGTATTACTTCAGCTTTTCTAAGCAGTTTTTTCCACAACATCCTATTACTCCTCTATCTTAACTAATGTCACATTGTTACCTCAAGCCATCAGCATCTTTAATTAGCACGCTCCTTCTCTCTGACTGATCATAAACATTAAATATTAAAAAAAACCAACACTGAAATAAAAACAGCTTCATTAGGAAATCCTAAGTAACCCAATTACACATTAAACAAGAAAAAGAAACCACAAACAAGAAACAGAATGTTTGTAAAGTGATTTCTCTCTGTAGCTTTCTAGACTTAAATCTAAGGTTGCAAAAGATGCTATTTCAAGTGAACTACATTTCCAGTATTCTGAAACAAAATCACTAAATTGTCAAATGTCAATCAGCAAACAACCAAAACAAGAAATATTATTATATAAAATTGAAAATCCATAAACACAAACCATACCTGCTTTTCCTTTCAATAAGAATAGCCATATAAGAAGCAGGTAAAGCAGCACCAAAGCCAGGAGACCAAAAGTAGAATTTTCCAAGTATCTTCCTGAAAACATAATTTGTACACATATTAGGTGCAAAGCGATCAAAACATTCATGCACAACATTGTATTTTGCCTTTATCATCGAATTATGCATGCTTCATTAATTTGTCCCTTTATAGTATCCGTACTCACAAATAAATCCTCATCATTCTATTTTTACAGTTGGATAGTTCTCAGAGGGGTTCCCATAAACACTGAACACCTGAAATACTTCATTAATGTATCCATTTCATTTAGCAGATTACTTTGTTTCTAAGAAAGAAATGCTTTCAAGACATGTTTCTGAAAAGCTGCAGATCTCTCTTAGAGAAGTATTTTCTAGAACAACTTATAGTTGCTCTTCTCTCTGCTGCTTGTCCAAACACATCTTTAGGAAGATGTGCCTTGCGGAATGCATGGATGCAATCAGGTGAGTCAGAAAAAAACAAATTATTATAATACACGTTAGACTCCAAGTAGAGAGTCACCTCATGCTAACACAGTACACCACTCATTTACAGCAAGCCAAGAAAGCAATCTGTACATTACAACTGGAAGCAACAGTGACGTCCCAGTTCTATTAATGTGGGAAAGCTCCCATTTTTGGCACAATATCTAGATTTCACTCAAAGGATCCACACAGTTACAACTATCAAAATTCTTTCAACAATAAGAGTTGAAAAAAATATTTACACAAATAACATTTTTATGAATCGGTCAGTGTTAAAGGAGAAAAAACAAAATGCATGTCAGACACAATATCATCAACCACATTTGGCCTTTTCAGGACACCTGCACCTTCAAACTAATTGAGGTTAATCACAGAAGCAAATGAAATTTAGTAGCATGATAATAAACATACTTCAATTACACCAATGTTGCTCAGCTGATAAGCACTATTAGTTTAGGAAAACAGTGTTACAATGGAGTCTACCCTTACAAAACCATAGTAAACAAAACACAACAAACAAATGGCAAACGCATACAGGGTAGAAAAGGAAGTTTCTTAGATAAAATTTCACACTGACAACACAGAAAAGAGAACAAAGATAATTTGTCAATACCATCTGATTAGCCCACTTCCATTCTTGCTGTAAAAGGCATGATCAGCCTCATTTCATACTTCTACTGCAAAAATAACATTACCAGTGAGCAATGCCAGCTTATGTTCATAAGTGAAAAGAGAGCCAGTGTATCAGCAGCAAGTGATGTAATGGCAATTACACACACTGTTCATTCCCACGGCTGCAAAAGGATAATTTCTCAGGGTGACAATGCCAAATGCTGCAGGAGTTAAAGTTTATTATTAGAGCTCTCTTGGAAAGCAATTACTGTATGAAGTTTCAGAGAAGCCATTTTAAACATCTTAATAAGTATGAGCACATCTTACTAGACACACCTGTTAAGTAACAGAACAAGTATCTTTTCTGTGGGAATGAAATAGGAATTTGTTCTTTTGGCATGGTTTAGAATCCTACTATGAATTCTTACATGTTGGGTTTGATAAGATTTGGAAACAACAGTAACATTTTTTACATAATAAAACCCAGTGGAAATTAAAATGTCCAATTAATAAGTAAAATATTTAAACTTCTGCTAAAGTAAACAAAAACAAGCTTTTGTTATTATTTGCATGGTTATTTTCACATGGTCTACAGTTAGAAACTAGAATAAGAAATATGAGTTCTTTCAGGTTACACAGCTAATTCCTCAATGTACAACTGTACCCAGAACTCAAAGGCTGAATCTAATTAAGCAAGCTAATGTAAAGCTGCAAATGGACAAACTAAAGTATTCTAGTTGCTAGACTAAGAGAACCAGGTCTTCATGAGGTTTTGTATTAGAAAACCTCCAAACACCTAAAAATTACACCTTTCATTTAATGGAGTCAACACTGGAGCCTAGCACTTCATCTGAAGCTCACACAGAGGTAGTCTTCTGGATCTCATCAGTGGAAGAGAATATAAGCCCCAGCTGGTTTGTCACACATCTGTAACACAGTTCATCACCCTCATTGCACTCCCAACAGAATAGAGCATACATAGTCCCTACTTTAAGGAAAAAAAAAGGGGAGGGAGAAAAAATAAGTCTGCCAAGTTAGCTTGGTAAACCCTACTAGGATGAGAACATCTATCCACAGCCTAAGTCACTGCTGATACTGGATTTAGATGGTTTTGACATTTTGCCCACCCATGAAATGGTGAGAATATTAAAACAATGCCTGAAAATATTTTAACTGCACTTTCTTGCCTATATTTTTTACATCCTTGGAAATACTAGCAGTGATTTCAACTTTAGTGGTTTTCCCAAGCTGAAAGGAAGCAAATACTACAAAAGCATCAAAAAGACAAACCAGCACAAGCCAGACTTCTCATTGACAATTACAATTATAAAAATATTTAGATCTTCCAATTCTTACCAGATGCTGTAAGATGTATTGTCAGTAACACAGTGACTGAAGCCTGCTGGCACTTTTGTAAAGGTACGAACAGATGAAGCGGTCACTTTACTCAAGACACCCTATATGCCTGCCAACACATCTCCTCCTTGCTGCTACAAAAAAAAAGGAAACAGGCAAATCTTCTCAAATCAGGAAAAATGTGCAAGTAAATATGTATTAATATGTCCAGCTACAAACCATTTAATCTGTTGCTTTGGTCTAGAACTCCAGAAGCCATAAGATCAGTTAACTGCGTGGGGCCTGCTGGACAATTTTGCTTCTGAGTTACTGCTGCTTCCACTGTAATATGCCTTCCAACCACAAAAGACAGAAGAACTGTGGCAGTTCTGCAAAACACCACAGAGGTACTGATGTTCCTATGATGGATTAAAACAAATTATATGAAATCACATTCTGGGCTGGAAAATTACACGCAACTGCTTTTGCTCTCAGGAGCTACTGAAAGAAATCCACTGTATCACACAGAAATAAATTCAATAAATCATAAAAGTTCAAGTAAAACATTTTTAAAAATTGATTAAAAACTCCACATGAATTCATTAAAAAAAAGGAAGTCTCACAATTCCACCTTCCAGCACCCACCCTACAGTGGATGAGACAAGCAAGCTTATATGGCCCAAGCTGCAAGACAGTGTTGATATCAAGTACATTCAAAGTGAAGGACTTGTCAACATTATGATCTGAGGAGAAACTCTTAAAAAAAAAAAAGGCATCCAGTACTCAGCTTCTTAAGATGTCATGTATTTATACAGCTTTCTGACTTGTTCTCATTTTCTCGCCAAATACCACTTACTCAGCTCCTTGACTGTATTCAAGTACTGAACTAACTTATTCAGAGAACCTATTATGACAACTCTCAAACACCTTCCTGATTAATAGTAGCTACTTTAAAGCCCATCCCTACATAAAGGTAAGACTGCTTTTTTTTCCTCTGAATACATTACTCTGCACTTCTATCAAATTCCATAAGTGCTTTTAATCAATAGACCTTTCTGAAATGGATGAGAGTCAGTTTTAGATTATTCTTCTTCTTCCTACTATTTATCCTTTGTTTCTTTCATATCTATTAACTACTTGCTAATCATTTACTAATTCCGGGAAGACAGAGGATCTTTCTTCTTGAAGAGTCTTAGGAAGCAAAGTTATTTGGGAGTTCATGTACAATGCAACAATTGGACCATCATCAGATTTATTTATCCTGCAAACGACACTAGTAAATTTGGAAATTATGACTGTGTTTGGTTTGTGCTGGGGGATTTTTGTAGCAGGGCAAGGGCTACTATCATCTGCTCCTCTAAGAAGCTTCAAGACCCTCTGGCTCCAAGCCAGACCCAACTCTGACCAAGCCAAGCCAATCAGCATCTCTGCAATAACATACTTCATAGGTGAAAAAACCCACTGGGCAGATCATTTTGTGTGGGGAGTTCTTTGCTTTGGAGAGGGGCAAGATATGGCAGAGACAACCATGTGGACACTGAGGTCAGCGAGGAAGCAGAACAGGAAGCACAACAGAGTAGTCATTCCTCTTCAGCCCATAGTGAGACCACTCAGAGGAGTCAGTATTAATACAACTCAGATTTATAGAAACATCCATATTCTTCAGAGCTTGTAACTTAAAGATTCACTTTAAACTCTGTTAATTATTTACTTTAAAAGCATTCCATGGCTCCTCAGCCAGCTTCTCTTCTTAGCCTTCTCCCTCAGCTTTCAAGCAAAGTTCCGAGGCCTCTAAACAGATCTAGAAGTACGGCATAACGGTTTGATTAACTTTTAGAGGAGCTGTTGAGCACACTGTCAGATAACTTTAAAAAGTAATAACTACTGCAGGTTTTACATATCTACATATAACATCTCTAACAATAAATGCATTTAGATCTAGGATACTGTCATATTCATAAACAGGAAAGGCTTAACTTTTAACTGTCTTGATGGTTACTTGAAATATATACTGGAAACAGCTCAGAATACAGAAGTGTCACCTATACTCATTTTTCAGAGCAAGTCTGTATCTTATAAGAACCCCAGAAGCTGTGATGGCATTTCCTTCATTTATTACCACAAATAAGGTACAAACTTGGATGACAGAATGAAGTTTAGGTTAATTAAAAGTCATCATCATATCACAAAAATAGAAACCAACATCAAATTACATCAGTTCTTTCCAGGAGAGAAAAATTAGTCCTTCTCAGTTCCCCTCTAGAATATATTTTAATTTCCTGCAACAACACATTTTGAAACAATAAAGGAACCAAAGTGAATAAATGTACTTGTTTACTGATTTAAAAGGTTACAAAAACAGGAAAAAAAAAAACCAAAATCCAAAGGTTCAAGCAGTAAGACCAGAAATCAAGATGATGGCACAGCTGTTGTTTTTTACTTCTACCCATTACAAACAAGTCTATTATTAAGGAAAAAAAACCTCAGACAAATTATTACATACATTGAAAAGCTAGGTAAAAATAGCTTTCCTATTATATTTCATTTTCAGGACAGTATACTAACCTTAGAATGCAAAAGCAAGCAATATACAGGGTCCCATTTGCTGTCAGAAAGGAAGTTGATTGCAAGATCTCAGGTAGCAGTTTGTACAAATAATAGTCAAGTTTTCGTTTCCTGAGAATAGCTGCAATCTGAGGGAGCAGGGAAGAAAAAATAGGAGGGGATAAACTTTAATTCAGTTATGCTCTTTTCTGGCACATTTTAAAGAATAAAAAGGAAAACGAGACATGTCCATTTAAGTAGTAAATCAAAGTCTCTTAAATTTACTGGGTTTATGAACAATACCACAAAGATTTTCTTTAAGTTTGTCCCAACTGTTATATTTATATCAGGAAATTTATCAAGCAATCCTAAATGGGAAGTATAAGGAGGAATTGCATATTATCTTTTTACCATTGACTGTAATAGTCAGAAATGTTACCTGCCAGATACCAGAACTGTTAAGATATTATAAATTTACACTCAGTTTTGTCTTCCAGACAATCAGACTATCCCATAATTAAGGTCAGAATATCACTACAGTAATTCAAATACAGGCCTTACACAGTGTCTGTGAAGTGATGACATGTTTCTAAAGGTTTTCTACTTCAATTAACCAGCTGCAAGTCCTCCATAAAAATGCTGACCATCTGCTGGAATACCAACACATTCCTGACAAAATTTTATAGAAATGGTGTGTTATCTTTAAAGAACTGCCCATAGCAGAAAATGGACTACATCAAAACAATAAATGTTCTTTTTTGCTCAGTTTAATGAATGTCCCATGTATTATTATAAATAACAGTCCCTTAATGACTCGAACACTGAAGGTCCGCAAACTCCTTTTTGTCCATAGAAATTCTATAGGCAGACTGGGAACATATAGAGAACCAGGCTCTCAGAGCTTCACAGGGTAAGATGAGAGGCAAGAGACAAGGTCAAGTATGAGAAACTCCGATTATACCCAAGGAAGAAAAAGGTTCACTTGAAGTTGTCTGAATATTGGAACACATTGCCCAAAGCAATTGTGGACTCTGTTGCGGCGGTTGAGGGTGTGCTCCCCCTTAGTCCTCCCTCCGTGGTCCCTGAGATGCCCAAAAGAGCCACACAGAGACCCCAGGAGAGGAACAAGAGAGAGAGTTTATTAACATGGGTGGGGGCAGCTATAGGTTTTGGTGGGAGTGAGTTAACAACCAATAAAGAACCAGGGATAACAACCAATAGGAGAAGGAAAATAAAAATCAATACGAAAACTTATACAAAACTTTTTCAAGGACAACTTAAGCAGTCCTAGATGATGGGATAATGGTTTTCTCAGGGGATTTTGGGAAAAAGATGGTGACTAAGACGAAAAAGAACAAAAGAATCCATTTTGTAACATATATTTACACAACAGTAAAAGCTTCTATTTTTAAGGCATTTGGGCTAGCTTCTTCAAAAGCCCTTTTCTTACAAGATCTTTTCCATTCCTGATACTGNAGAGCCACACAGAGACCCCAGGAGAGGAACAAGAGAGAGAGTTTATTAACATGGGTGGGGGCAGCTATAGGTTTTGGTGGGATTGAGTTAAGAACCAATAAAGAACCAGGGATAACAACCAATAGGAGAAGGAAAATAAAAATCAATAAGAAAACTTATACAAAACTTTTTCAAGGACAACTTAAGCAGTCCTAGATGATGGGATAATGGTTTTCTCAGGGGATTTTGGGAAAAGATGGTGACTAAGACGAAAAAGAACAAAAGAATCCATTTTGTAACATGTATTTACACAACAGTAAAAGCTTCTGTTTTTAAGGCATTTGGGCTAGCTTCTTCAAAAGCCCTTTTCTTACAAGATCTTTTCCATTCCTGATACTGCAGGCCCACTGCCACACTCTGTGTCACTGCAGATCCTCAAAACTCAACTAGAAAAGGACTCAAGCAACCCCATCCAACTGGTCTTGCTTTGAGCAGGAAGCTTGAAACCACACAGCCACCTGAGGTCCCTCCAACCTGCTCTTATGCCTTCATGAAATTATACTTTAAGTGCACCAGGAGACATATTTTATTGGTTTTTCTTTTTAACAGCATTATCATCTTTATCTGCACTGATCTCCCAGAGAGTCTCAAAGCTGGCAGGACTTTTTCAGTCAATTCCTAGAATTAGAGACGTTCCAAACAGAGCAAGCTTCATACTTCTGGTGCTAATGAGAACAACAAAACACGTTCTGTCAAATCAATACTGGTAACACCTCTCAAAGTCTCAGTTCCTCAATTTAAGAACATGGGAGAAGGAGCTGTTCTTCTGAAACACTGTCCACTCGTACTGAATAGCAAGTGGATGTTTTAGATTCTGAGATGGGCTGCAGATTCTGCTAAAACTAGTCACACGAAAGTTCTGCCAAAATCTGTTTCCAAAATTAAGCTTGAACTAAGGATTAGGGAGAAATACATGCATGAACAGACTTCTGAAAACAGATTTAAACATTACTTAATCAAGTGTCAAGACTATTTAAATCACAATGCATTAGGCAATAATGCAATCTAGATAATCTTTCTGTTGAAGGAAAGTCTTAACGCAGTCTAAACGCTGGATCACTAGTTGCTACTTCCTCAGCTCTTTCTAGCCTATTTTAAGAAAGTCATGAACATTTAGAACAGATTTTTTTGCTGTTGTTTTTAGAACAGACACTACACCTGAAGTGTGCAGCCTTGCTTCCTCAGACCAAAGCATCAAAAGTGCAACAGAAAAAGACTGGTATCTTGTAAACTCATGTCAAATTAAAGGCAAGCATTTATTCTGTAGCTTTCCAACAAGTTTTAGACGAATATAAATTTCTTCTTTCCTTTGTGTTTATTCTTCTACTGGGAAAAGCAGAAAGTGAAAAATAGAAAAGAACTAGGAACAATGACACATGAACCAGCCAAAGAAACACTGCTTATGATACCTGAATGAGCTATATGTGCAAGGGCAACAGAGCTTGATGCACACTCATCAAAACAACAACAACAACAAAAAATAAGAATAATGCTCAACATTTTCAAAGTGATTTATTAACATCAACTACACTCAACATTATGTACAGCTGAAAACAGGCAAGAGCAAAATATTGAGCAGGCTCTTCTGCTTTCCTCTTTCTGCCATATGAAACCCCAACACAATGCTGCCTTGCCTCAATCTCATGCTGCCTCATCTCACTTCCCAACCCAGAACCTTAGCCATAAGCCAGGGACCAGGAGCAACACACTCCTCACGTCACCCAAAGGCCGTTACTTCACAGGAAAGAAAAGCACAATCCACTTCCAGTGCTGCCTCTCCCTCTATTTCTGAAGCCATGGTATCTCTCCTACCTGTAACTCTTTAAGAGAAGTCTGCCCAAAAAAGATGTCTGGAACCAGGGGTGAACAGAATCTACCAAATGCCAGGGGATTATGGCCCAGGTTTCACTTATTTGTAAGTTTCCTGGCAGACCACAGTAATGCAGCCTCAGGGTGAAGAACGCTCCAGCACCTCCCTTGACTAACAGCAGCTTAGAAACACATCAGATCTGTGCAACTTCCTACCCTGGCTTTCCATAAAACCCTGAGTCACTCTTTAAATTTCTTATTTTCAAGGCATCCAACAACCTGGCCATAGGGTATTTAGAACTACACAACTCTCTGGGATAGACTGTCATTAACAACTCCACCCTTCAGTGGAACTTGCATTTAACCAAGACAACCCTTCCCCGAAGAGCACCACCTCTCCTTAAAAAATAAAAAAAAAAAATCAGTAAGACTACAGAATCAAGTTTCATATATTCAGAGCTATCACTGACTGCTCCATTTTCCATTCCAGATAGAAG
The DNA here is from genome assembly GCA_013396975.1 of Bucco capensis. Taxonomy (NCBI): domain Eukaryota; kingdom Metazoa; phylum Chordata; class Aves; order Piciformes; family Bucconidae; genus Bucco; species Bucco capensis. The sequence continues at coordinate 238,115 of VWZO01016427.1, forward strand.
GCACACAGCTCTCAGTTCTCATTTATATATATTTATACTGTATATCACCCATTTTGTTAAAAACATGACAAAACTGTAAGATCGAAATGTCACCCTGTATACACATCTCTCTAGGGAAGCCTAAAAATGGAAAAAGACTTAATGTAACCAATGTTCACCAAATAGCCAATAGACCATAAAAACTCTACGCAAGCCAACAGGCTTGTCACTGACATTTAAAGTAACCATTAGATAATGGCACTTTCTCAAGCAGATTTGCACTCCGCAGGTTTGAAATACCTAACTAAAGTTAAAGATCTATTTATTCATCAAGAAAATTCAAAGCCTATCAAGAATTAAATGTTTGAGTCAGGGTAAAGTATAACCACTCCTTGTAAGTTAATTTGCAAGAATTTTTCAAGATAACTAGAGACTAATAAAATGTACATTTCAGAAACTAAACCTGATGTTTTCCTCTCACCACAATTTAAGTTTTCTTAAACTATGACACTTTATTCACTAAAATGAAATTTCAAGCAGCAGTACAGTCTACAGATGCAGTCTTTATGTGGCCTTTGTAAGCATTAAACAGACACTTCAGTACTCATTATCCACAGACCATACCAACAGCTGAGCTGTTTGCCTGCAACAGCCTTTGCAGCCTTTCCTGTTATTTAACTCCCCTTCCTCTTCTCAAAACCAGCAGAGCTCAAACCACCAGAGCTCTAGAAATAGGATAGAATCGAATTTCATTAACATTTTTGCATTCTCATCTACTAACATAGTCAACTAATAAACCCTGTCTTTCCCAATCTCCCATAAGAAATTCTTGTCTAGACGCCCAAATAGTCAACAACTAAGAGCAAATGGGAATTTAAAACAAATCATGTACTGCCATAGGGCAGATGGACCAAGAATGTTCAAAGTTTTTAGGACTTTCTAATCTCTTTGCATCTGCAAGTTCTAGCTCTTGATCTCCCTTAAGTCCAACACACACTACAGAAAACACAGATATATTGCACAAAAAGAAACAAACAAGTGGCAGCTGGGGGGGGAGAACAGATTTAATTTTAAAATAATTCAGATTTGTTAAAATATTAAGAAATAAGTGTTGAGAAAATTTTCACGTATTCATATACCATAATACAGGCACTAAAGGATTGTTCAGTATTTCAAATGCCTTTGCCACTTTTCCAGTGACTTGCAAACTCATAAGACAAAACTTCAAGCCTCTCCTAACATACAAGAGTAGAATTTTGTTATTTACATGACAGCCAAGTAGCACATATATAACTGTATGCTGAAATTTGAAGGAAGTAAAAAAATCTCATAGCAACAAGTCTAAAGAATTAGTAGCACAAGTGGAAACAGCTAAAGAAAATTATATTTATTGCTGCACTTGATTTATCTGTTTAGAAGTTGTACTTCACAAGTAAAACACAGATGAGACCATTCAACTATGTAGTCTGCATATCACTGGATATTATGATTATGAGGGTAAACATATGTGCATCTGGATGGAATTTAGATCACAACACTGCAGTCCTCAGACAACCAAACTTTTACATACTACAGCCAAACAGGACAAATATATTACTCTTTAATAACACCTACAAATGAGAAATTGATTCAATGAAATATATCCCAATTGTTCTTGTGTGATATTTGTGTCTTACACACATGGGAGTAAGGGAGGGAGTTAAACGCCTGCCAGCCTGACTGCTAGAGAAGATACTTCTGACCTCAAACACGATTTGTTTGGAACCAAGAATGTGGTCAGGTAAAGCCTCCTGAATAAGGTTAAGTTAAGCAGTAGGGAAAGACTTCACTGCCAGCGTCCAAGCTTGCTAGACCCTGGCAGATGAACCTTAGGACTAAAGGGTGGGTCCAGCTCTGCTCATGCTGTGTCTCACCTAAAAAAAAATCCATAGCACAGGCTGGAGGGTGCTATCTGCTATCCTCTTTTTATCAGCACACTTGGAAAAGGCGCTGATGAGGAGTGTGGGTGGAACCCTCCCTGGATCTTCGTTCGTGAAGCCTAGCCATACATACAAACATACATAGGGAAAGACTGTTTTCTTTCTACACCTGAAGACTGATCCAGCGCAACTTGGGGTCCCATTACCACCTGCAGGAAACTGAAAACAGAAAGGCTCCGTACTTTTAAGAAAAGTAACTCATTTCCTCACTTCTGTACACAACTGTTTAAAACTTGAAACTCAAAATTCAGTTATGCTTTAATGCAGGCCTGGCAGTGTTGGAAGGCTTTTGAAGGCCACCTCACACTGTCGTTACTCATAAACAAAGGGAACAAATAGCAGGAATTCATACATGACAGACACCACAGCAAAAGACATAACCACAAACCTGTCCTCCAAAATCCTTGACTATACAAGCACCATGATGACTCCTCAAACCGCTGCTTACCTTCTCTGCACCTACCCCAGAATGTAAGATTTCTCCTTCTGTTCTTCAACTGAATGTAAACTGATCATAGGTTTACTCTCCAGAGGTAATCGCTCCTTTTCCCCTGCAGTTTAATATGACCTCTGATTTAACTCTCACTAAAATACTTTGGCCATTATCATCTTGAAATAAGACAGATAGAAAATGTTCATATATATGAAGAATTCTAAATTGCTATGAAATCATAATTAGCATATGTGGTAAACTCATGAGGCACAGCTACTACATCCCTTTATGTACAGTACAACATGGAAATGAGTTGGAAGAGACCATCCCTCAAATCAAATGCAAACACTCTCAAAGCAATACACTAGCCATTCTAACAATAAACAATGTTAATCATAGAATCATTTGGGTTGGAAGAGACCTCTGGAGGTCATCTAGTCCAACCCCCCTGCAGTGAATGCCTCCAGGGATGAGGCCTCAACCACCTCCCCAGGCAACCTGTTCCAGTGTTCCACCACCATCGTGGTGAGGAACTTTTTCCTAATATCAAGTCTAAATCTACTCATCTCTAATTTAAAACCATTGCCCCTTGTCCTTTCACTACAGGCCTTTGCAAACAGGCCCTCTCCAGCCTTCTTGTAAGTTCCCTTTAGGTACTGGAAGGTCACTATTAATGATTTGATCTGTAAAGTTCACTGCATTTTGTTTGCAGTATTAAAAAAAAGCTACTCTGTAAAAACAAATAAGGCAAAAAATATTTTCTAGCATTAATTACAGAATTCACACAAGTGCATTTTAACTACCCAACATGAAAATGTAATTATGAAAAAATTAATCCACCAAATTCAGAATACCATCAATTTGTGGAAAAGCATTATTGAAGTTGGTTTTTTTTAATTTAGTCTTCATATACAAATTTTAAGCCCTATGGAACTAAGAAATCAGAAAGTATTTAGTCTTTCTTAATCATGGAGAAAATATATGCATTTCCAACACCAGCCTTAAAACACAGCTACATAGTCTAGTGCAAGAGTCTGAGCTAGACTATCACTGTGCTCCAGCAGAAAGCTTTCCACTAGTCAGGCTTGATTATTTTAATGGTGTGTCATGTAACGCCTACAAGTAATCATCATCCAACCGCTATAACCTGAGCTTCACCTCCAGTTTCCTCAGGCTTCACCCACGTCCCTGAACTACAGAATCCACAGGAGGCATCACTCACAAAGCATGGCTCAACTTAATCAATGTGTTAATTGGCTGGCCAATGTACACAGTCTGACAAGGCTACACAGCAAGCTAAAAAAACCGGAGACCTTCTATCAACTCTGCTGTCATGTGTACAACATGATTTTTTCTCTCCATTCTCCACCAAACTACCGTTTCCTAAGTCCCTACACAGTGTATGTCTTTAAGAACACTACCCCATCAAATTTTAGTGAAATTAGCCAACACATACAGCATTGATTGATGCAAATTGGAAAAAAGCACTATCATCTCTCTCATTCCTGTACAATATCCAGCTAAAATCAAGCACCATAAAAAACTTTTAAATAAAAAAAAGAGGGGAAAAAAAGCTACAGAAATATTCAGACACCTAGCTAAGTCTCCAGGCAGAGTCCACTTACATTTATTAAAGTGATTATATGTCACTTTTAGGCACCCCAGTATTTAAATTAGTTAAGAAAATGCCTCCGATTACTCAAGTGGCAGGCAGAGCTACAGGCTGATATCAGATACCTTTCAAAATTATATTCAATTATTTATATGTTCTGTTATAACCATTTGCAATTTTGTATGAATTTTACAGGAACATTCATCCTTTGCTTTATAAAAATTACTTTTAGGCACTTTGGAGTAACTTAATATCAAAATACCACAGGTAACACTTGGGATTTGAAAGACACTGTTGTACAAATCAGCAATTTGTTTCTCATGCCTCCTCTTAAACATTCAGATTTGTTATTCTTCAGTTAGCTGGTCTCTCCCTGATTTCATGGATTACAAAAGCTGCCTTCCAGATTTTTTTCATTTCATAAGCCAGTTTCTGCAATACTCTTGAGGAAGAGCATGTGCCTCTGCTCTCTGACTTCCTCTGTCCTTTGTGAGATGTTCTATAACCATCAGGGGGTTGGGTTGTTTTGGTTTGGCTTTTTTTTTTTCATTTTTCCTTATCATCTACCCAACTAAAAAAAGAAATGAAGAGTACTCACATACTCTTTGAATGACATCGAAAGTACCTTCAACCCTGACATCACTCTCATTCCATGACTACTTATCTTCAACACTTGTTTCCCTTGTAATTAAACAAGTGTAGAGCTAATTTTCATTCCCCTTGTTCTAACTCCTTGACAAACAGTCCCTTTAATGACTTCTGCTGATTCACAGTATTTGTAGTCTTTACCAAAATCTCCCATGAAACAGAGGACTTTGCAGATGATGAGTGGTAGACTTCCCATGTGAAATCAACAGAAATCACAGGAAATAGAAGCCAAGACAATTCAAACCAAATATTCCAGCCTCTCATTTCCCATTGTCCTGCAATTTCCTTGTGAAATCATTCTCTTCTCCCCTGCCTCTGTTAATTTCTAGAAGTCTGACTTCTTCAACTTCGAAAATGCAAGACCACACCTTCACATTTTCTTTAGCCTTGATTAATCTAAAGCAGAAGTACAGATAGAACAAAGTACAGCAAACTGATGATGGACCTTTTCAATAAAGTTTTCTTAAGATATCAAGGCAGGTAGTTTTTAAAAAGTGTAATTATAAGGTTTATGGGAGGATGCTTGAGGTTTCCTTTGGGGTATAACTGTTCAGCAATTTTTAATTTTTTTTTCTTGTAAAAGTGGTTCTCAGAAGACTGGCAAATTGGGACATCTGATTTGTGAAAATCAAGCAGTCTTAATCACAAAATAGGCAGTCCTGTCAATCACTGCATAGAGGCAGAAATAATTCAATTTAGATATAAAAACTACTTCTGCTAAAGCAATCATTTTGTACTGGAGTAAATAATAAAGACAGTGGAAGCATGATAACTGAAGATTATATTTTTTCCAACTAAAATAAAATACAGTTACTTAAAAAATAAAAAACAGTACAGCACTACCTAAAAGCAAAGACTTTTTACAGCCATTTACTGAAAACCAGTGCTTTACTCACCAAATACTAGCACCACTTAATTTGTCTCCATCAGTATCTCACTGATTGAAGAGTAACAAAACATTTAAGAGATGTGGAGTGTAGGTATTACAAGTTTGGACTCTGTATTAAAACTGTCCCTAACCATGTTCTCTCCCAGAGCGACCTCTAGCAATTCATTCTCATCTATTCATTCTCGTTCATTTCCACACATGCTTCTGTTAAAGGAAACTCTTTAATCTACTTTCTTTAGTTATTAGCTTGTAGCAACAGGAGAAACAAACAAGCAGAAGCCATTTTACAGGCTTGACATAAGAAAACAAAGTGTAATTTTTTGTTGCTGCGTTGTACAAAGGACTGGGACTAAGTAGGACCAGAAATATTCTGAACTTGCACCGATATAACTGTAAAGATAAAATAACTTAATTTCATCTCCTTATGTGAATCTCGGGATACAGAAAAGGCCTGGATATTTGTACTATCCAAATGTGATATTTCAATTATAAATACAAGGTTTGCAAGAGCAGATTTAAGTCCAGCAAAGAACAACATTAGTGATGACTCTCTTAATTCAGGATTGTTTTCTGCCTGCCAAGCTACTTAATGTGCAAGGCTTCTGCTTCCTCCTCTGCAGTCCCCACTGCACCCTTTCACTCTTTACCTTATGCTGGCTCTGGTGCTTGTCAAACCCTGCTTAATAAATCAATTCAAAGCCAAAAATTACCCCAGCTGAAAGCAGGGTAGTAGCCTCTTCTGGGTCAGTGAACGAATCCGATCTGCTCAAGGAAAGATAAGGCCCAAAACCCCACAAAGAAAGGAGTATAGTTACATGTCTGGGAACAAGCTGAGATTTGTATTACTCTGATAAGTCAAGTTAAACACTGTCAACAAAAAACTAAGAAAATTAAAAACTGTAAAGAAGGTAGTGTAAACACAGATAGTTTACAATACAGCATGACATTGGTTGAGAAGGTTCCCACTCCACCTTGGATCTGTAACAAGACATAACTGCTCATGGGGCCACAATGTGGTATGGCTAGGCTTCGCGAACGAAGATCCTGGGAGGGCTCCATCCATGCTCCTCCTCAGCGCCTTTTCCAAGCGCGCTGATANCAATGTAAAGCAGATCAGAAAAACATTTTGGATTTGGGGGTTTGTTTTTCTTCTCAAAGAAATAAAAAGGGGGAGCTTCCTTGCTAACCCATGATTGCACAACTGAGTGAACAGTAACATAGCTATGAGCAGGAATCTCTTCATCAGGCTTGGCTGCTGGAGATCTTTGATTTAATTACAGGGTTGTTTAAGCCGCTTTATCTTTAGCCAGACCTGATAGATTTTACCACTACACCTCTCATGGCTCATTCCAGGCCCATTCTCTGCTGATACAGGTATTCATGCTCCGAACACTGCAAACTGGATTGAAAATAGATACAAATAAAAACTTACTGGAGGGGAGGGCAAGGAGAGGGAATATACTCTTTGTTAGTTTCCTGATGCAGCTCACTGTATGCTCACACCTACAGCTGCTACTTCTGTTTGTGTCAGTTCTGTGTGAAAATGTTCACTGTTAGATATGACAGCTCCTTAGGTCCACATTGCTACCAGTTACTAACTTTTTATCATGTAATTAGATGCCATCAAAATTTTCACTCAAGGCACACTTCAATGGGAGCTTAAATTATGTTATGGCTGCTGCAGTCCAACTCCTTCCCTTTATTACATAGTTTGATAATTTTGTTGTACCAGCACTGGTACAGAGTTGAAAGTACAGACTCAATGACTTGTTTTTCTTTCTTTAAGACTCAGTTTGGGGCCAGCTCACTACTCAATCCTTCAAGCACCAATACAGGAGAAATACAGAGGTGAGGACAGAAGAAAGTGCTCACCTGCAGCGATTCCAGCTTAGATCAGTTTACAGGATATGTTTTCACAGATGGATGCAAACAGATCCCAAACCCTCTACCTACATCTTAATTTGCTGGAACAAAGCCAGCTGCTGAGGTGACATAACAAAGCCTAACTGCACACTCAACCCAAGATACATCACCAGCAGGATAGTCTCTGTGAATACTTAGACTCCTTTAGCCTTAATGTATTTTTTTTTTAGCCTTGCTTCATTATACAATGGAATTTCCTTGACCCTAAGACACCGATTACCAAGGTGTCTGCAACAATACACATGTGCATTACACTTGCTAGTGCCAAAGATACAATGCTAGCATCCCAAGCAAATACTTTTTAGTCGGGTGTCATAGGTACTGGAAATGATGAAAATAAATGCAACATTCAGGATGGACTCATGCCCTCCTACCCTGCCAGCTTCACTCGTCTAACAGTGTATTGTGCCACCAGACCCCACCACCCTTCTCCTCTGCTAGGCCCAGATTCAAGACAAACCCTCTCTCCTGTTCCTCGTCCCTCAAGCATCAGGCTCTCCCCCATATGCCCTTCTGTCCTCAAACCAAGCTGCCCCCACCACTCCCTCTCCTCCCCAGCACCTAACTCCCTCCAAAACTTCCTTTTTTCTCTTCTGCCTCCTCACTGTTAGATCAGGGTGCCCCTTGACAACTCTCCTGCCTTTCCTCTCCCAACATACCACTTTCACCCACACCAGACCAACCTCCCTCCTTTGATATGCCTTATGCCCTTACCTTCCACCTTACATCAAAATCCTTCTGCTCTGATACCCCTTACATCCTCCTTAAACACCCCTTATGCCCTTCCCCAATACCACAGGACAGATTCTCCCCACTCTGATATCCCTCATGCCCTTCCCCCTCATCTCAGGCCAAGCTCCCCTTCTATATCCCTTGTACCCCTCCACCTCAGGCCAGGCTCCCCCTGACCTGATATCCTTCAAGGCCTTCCACCCCAAACCAAGGCCAGACTCCACCTTCTTTGACAGCCCCTGTACCCTTCCCCCAGGCCAGCCTCCTCTCCCCCATATTCCTCATGCCCTTGCCCCCTCCAGGCCAGACCCTCTTCTTATGCCCTCCCACAGGCCAGCTCCCCCACAGGCCAGCCCCTCACCCCCCATGCCCTTGCCCCCCTCTCCAAGCCAGACATTCCCCTCAAGCCTCCTCCTAGGTTAACATCCCCCACCCTAGTACCCCCCACGCTCCACCCTCGCCCCTACACCCACCAGGTAGAGGGTGCCGTAGATGCGGAGGGACTCGGCCAGCGCTCCCTGTGTGACGTGCAGGACGGCCCAGGAGCACCGCGGGTGCCAGGTGTGCCCAATCTCGTAGCAATTGTGGGGGATGGACTTGCTCAGCGCCGCCATCTTCGCAGCGCACGGGGAGGGGGCGCGCGCGCGACCGCGGCGTCACCGCCGATGCAGGAGAAAGGTCGCGCGGGGCTCTCGCGGCGGCGGGGTTACTCGCGGGCAGCCGCTCT
>VWZO01016427.1:247105-262960 GCA_013396975.1 Bucco capensis
CGCAGCCAATCCGCGGCCGCCGGGGGGCGGGGAGCGGCGGGGGCGGAGTGCCACGAGCCGTGCCGCCCCAAGCAGTGCTGCTGGCCGCGCGGCGCACGTGGAGTGGGGGACGCGGGGCAGAGCCCTGCTGCGGGCGTGTCCCCCTGTGACCTCCTGTCCCACTTGTCCCCTCTGTGTCGCCCAGGTGGAGCAGCACAACGCTCTCGGGTCCTCCCCGGAGCTTGCCCGGGCCTCAGGGCCTGGGCCGCTGTCCGTGCCCGGTGGGGACCGCAGGTCAGGCACGTCGGGAGGAAGTGCCTGGGACACCCTCTGTGACGCTGAGCCCCTGTCGCTCACGGAGCTGCCGGCTTGCAGCTTCCAGCTGGAGGGAAAGGCTGCACATCAGCAGGGAGACCTGACGGGAGCAACGTTCTGCTGGTGTTTGAAGCCTCGGTACGCCCACGGCACGATGGCAGCGTGCTCCCCGTGTATCTGAGCGTGAGAAAGGCAACTAAAGGCATCGAGGGAGTGAGAGCGACTGACTGCGTTGTGAGGAGAAGCTTAGAAGAGGTTGATTCTGCGTTGGAGAGTAGCGCGGGTGGGATATGATGGAGTTTTACAAAGCCGTGAAGGCAGTGACTGATGACATAGTTCAGTTGCAAAACTGGTATCTTGCCACAGCTTGAAATATTGATTATTTTGGGACTAAATGGACTGGGTGGGTCAGGACCTGAGGGTTTTACTTAGGTCTTTGTTAAGTAACAGTTTGCTAACACACAGTCCTGATGGAGCAAGTACACTCTGTACCTTCTGTGCAGTGGTCAAGCTCAGGAGAGGTTATTTCAAGAGCTAATGGGAGATCCATCCCCAGACAAACAGGAAGATCAGCAAACTAACCTGTCATCAGATACACTTGGAACAGATCCACAGCAAGAAAATTCCTCCCCCTTACAGTATGCCTCAAGTTCTCTTCCTGCAGAGCCTGCAGACTTCTCCTCATTGATCAGACTTCAGACCAGTCTGTACCATTTGCAACAGGATATAGCAAATTTGTCTCTAATTTTGCAAAAAAACTTTACCATTCCTCCCGAGAAGCCTGCTATGGTGCTAGAGCACAATTACATTTCAAATTGAGCAGCCCATAGATGAGTTGGACAGTTCACAGAACTTGGAGCCCCTGAGAGACTATTTGCAGTCTCACAGCATATCTATTGTAGGAGTTTTGGTTTAAATAGTTCAGTTACGCTATTTCAGTCCACTGTGCTTGACCCACCAACCCTCTGTTAGGTTGAACTCTATGACAGTCTGTATTTAAAATAAAGTAGAAGACCCTAGTTATAACTTTAAATTCAGCTTCAGGCTGAGGTACAGCTCCCCTGTGTTGTGTGGCTAAGGGAGAAAATATCACCCAGTGCTGACCCTCGCACGGAAGCAGTGTTGGCAAGATAACCTGCTGCAATGTTGTTTGGACTTTACCTTTGACCCAGTGCCTTGCTTGCTGGTTTTGTATTACTCTGTTAAAGAAATGCTTGTGGGCAGAAAAAAGGGCAATTATTGCCTAAGATATGGATTCTGGCTCTCTTGCTTGCATGGCTTGGCTTTAATACTACTTTGGGCTTAAGCCTTACTTGTATTTGTGGGCAGCGAACCATGGCACATACAATATTAATAATTGTACAAGCTAGTAATTTCACATCTGACAACTACAAACAGCCCTAATTTTGGAGGACTTACACTGTTACAGTAAGGAAAACTGGTAAAGAAGCACCCAACAAGATACGCTATTAATTTGTGCCACAACCCTTATCTGAATGAACAGCTGCTTGCTCAGAACTGGAGGCTTTTCTATCTCTCCCATTAGGCCAGCTGAGGAAGACTCTGATGATGCACTAATAAAGAAGGCAGCATAGCCCTGGCCTTGCTCCAGGCCCTTTTCTATGGGTTTGCAATACTCTATTCTGGAAAGAAGCCCTAGGAGTAAAGCAGCATGGGAATACTGCTGATTGGGTTATCGCATTGCTATTGGATGCCAGCTCAGGCCACTCTGTCCTCAGAGAAACTTACCCTTAATTTGAACTGAGACAAAATAGTCTTGGAAAAGGAATGAGTCACATGAATTAAAAAAGCACTGAGGACCTTTACTTTTTCCCCCATAAGTACCTGGGGGTTTGGGGAGCTCTTATCACATGAACAAGACTGTATACTGGGAGTAGCTGTTTCCATAATGTTACTTAAAAGAAAATCAGTGATGAATCCTGTGGCATAAAGCCAGCCAATGTGGTACACACAGTTCAAGACTTGCCTTGTAATATCCAGGTGCCTTGGAGAGAGTTACTCAGAGTAGTCCCAAAAACAAAGCCAGGTAGTGAGCCAATTGCTAAGCAGCGTGACTGGCGGGAGAGTTGAGAGTGCTCAACTTACTCCCTGGTCCTCATTAATGTGGCAGTATCAGATATACCAATGTGTTCAAATAAATATGTAGGCTGCCAAAAATGTCAGATACAGATGTGAGCCTCATTACACTAGGACAGCTACAATCAGACAGCTTCCAGTACTGAAAGGGGGCCTACAGGAAAGATAGAGAGGGACTCCTCATCGGGTAGGGTAGTGATAGGAGGAGAGTAATGGTTTTAAACCAAAAGGGGGTAGATTTAAATTAGATATAAGGAGAAAGTTCTTCACTCTGAGGGTGGTGAGACACTGGAACAGGTTGCCCAGAGAAGTTGTGGCTGCCCCATCCCTGGAAGTGTTCAAGACCAGGTTGGATGAAGCTTTGAGCAACCTAGTCTAGTGGAAGGTGTCCCTGTCCATAGCAGGAGGGTTGGAACTAGATGATCTTTAAGGTCCCTTCCAACCCAAACTGTTCTGTGACTCTGTGATCTCAGCCCATGAGAGCAGCTGGAGGTGTGAAGAATTCTGCCTGCCTTACCACTGTTACAAAGTGGTCTAGCTGGGAATCCAAGGCACGGCATCTAACTGATGGGAACAAAATCAGAGAGGAGAAAAAAAAGAAACAAAGGCAAGAAGCCAAACAAGGAACTTCACATTGGAGGAGCCTTTGCCTTCCAAGTGCATTGGGATCTGGGAAACCTTCCTTCTAAACATATCAGAACAATCTGGAAACATTTTAACTTGGAAGAAATGCAGTGTTTTGCCCTCTCCTTGTGCTGCTTTCCAACTTGTGTGCTTTTTTTTTTTTTCCATGTATTTTTTTCTCCCTTGGGACAGGTGATCCAGCTTTTCCCTGCTTCTCATGCAGTTCTCAGAGCCTGAACTTTGCTTCTAGAAGTACCTTCTCTTGTCCAGTAAGAACTGGGGTTTTTGCACTCATTTTCCTTATTTTCCCATTCTTTCACTCATTTTTCTCCTTCAGTTTGATCTGCCATCTGTGAGATTGGTTCATGCCTCCATCATAAAGTTTATGAGATAGTGAAAAATACTGCTAAAAAGGCTAGGGATTCAGTTCATTCTTCTGCTCAGGTGAGTGAAGGTAATGGGCACAACCCAGACATCTACTTTCCTCAGTAAACTGCATAGGACCTTGGAGATGCTGCTATGCTCTCTCTTCTCCAGGATGCTGTCACAATATAGAAGTTTGTATAAAAGAGCTGATTTCAGAAGAGAGCTGAAGGCCTTTGAGAGAGGAGATCTGGAGTTTCATGCCATCAGTGATGTGCGTCTATGGATTGTCAGCTCCATCAGTCTTCATTGCTTCTCAAAAGCCAGGGCAAGTGGTTTGGACAGTACATAATTAATTTTGTAGAAATAAACCACAAGCTTGTAACATTTATCACTGATACATGAAACATAAAATGGCTGTAGTGAATAGGAGTGAATGGCCATTAACTGAACTGGTTTTACTTTCCTCCAAGGAAAATAGGACTCTTTAAGAACTGCTTTTCACCCTTGCCTCTGAAACTACTTAGACTTTAAACTTAACCCATTTTGCATTATTTGAAGAGGGATACTCTTCTGGCTTACAGCCATGAAAACTACTTGTTCATTTTTTTTAGCAGGGAATAATCTCAAAATACCCTTGTGTTTGCTGATATTTCAAGGTAAAGGAATTAACTGGAAGTTTTCCCATTTTCCAGATGTAATCATTTCCAAAATAAATATGGGATGGGCTGTGGGATAATACCCTGTGAACATTTTAATACACACAATAATATCTTCCATTTTATACAAATCTGGATTTTTTCCAAGCCTAAATGTTACAGTCTTTCTTACAGAGGGACCAAGGATTAAATCAAGAAGACAAAATCATAATGTTCACCACACTAATCCTGCAAGCCAAACCAGGAGATGACATACTGAGCCATAGTCATGCTACTGGCGTCAGTACTCAACTGTATTTAGCCTATGGTGCTGCTGTTCCTGGAGACAGAGATTTCTGCTTTCTAAATCAGGTGACAAAGTTGGTCATTAAAGGCTAAATTAAGCCTTTGGTTTCTCTAGAAAAGGAATAAGAGGCAGTGCATGTGGACAGCATCCCAAGAGCAGCCCAGAACAGCAACAGTGACCCTGCTACTTCTCTGCTTCTTTCCTGCTTTCCAGGCAAGTACTTTCTGTAGTTCTGGAAAGAATGCAAAATCACATCTTGCATCATTTGGGCACCTCAGCTTACTCCATATTTGAAACTCCCTTGCCCAGATAATAAAGGCTGGTTCCCTACTTTGATTTGGCTGAAGCCACTACAACTCACCTTTGCACCACTCAGATGGAGTTTTTCTGGTTGAAAAATTGTGTACATCTACCCATACCCAACAGTCACGGTTCTGTCTCTGGAACTCCTGTTCTCCCTCTGCCGTCCTCCCTTCTCAACGTTTATCAAATTCACCAGTTAAGAAAGACCTGTCCCACGAAACTTCAACATCCTTCATTTCTACATACCAGGTGGGGGCAGCAGCCTTCAAACGTGCAGATGATGTTTACCTTTCTGTGACTACAAGTAGGAAGGATGACAGCAAGCTGGGCTTGCAAACTGCTGCTCTCTGAGGGCAGCATTAGAAGGATTTCCACTCCTAAAGAGGTCCAAGAGTGAACTAGAGCTCTGGACCTCTACTGTCTATGCCACCTGAGTTCTGATTCACTTTCTGCCTCTTTGGGGGGCATTTTGAATGAAATCTGAGATAAATATGCTACAGAGAGGTCTGGCCCTAGGCAGAGTAGACACATGCCAGTCATTACCATTTTCCAGCAGGAGCAGCAGTCAGAGTGGTTGGCTGTTCTTCAGCAGTGTTGATGCAAAGGATCTTTCAGAAAATAGGAGAGAAAAAGGAGGCAGGAATGAGTGGTGAAATCCTCCAGTAAAAATAAAATTGTGTTTGCCTCTCAACTTATTCCCATCTCATTTAAGGTCATTAGTGCAAAATTATTTATGCTTCAAACACAGGCATTTTTTCAAAGTCATGAATAGCTTTGTGTATTGTATGAATGGTTTGGCCTGGACGGGACCTTAAAAATGTAGTTCCAAATGTTCTGCTCTGGGCATGGACACCTTCCACTACAGAAGGTTGCTGAAAGCTTCATCCAACCTGGTCTTGAACACTTCTAGTAGGGATGGGGCAGCCACAACTTCTCTGGGCAACCTGTTCCAGTGTCTCACCACCCTCACAATGAAGAATTTCTTCCTAATATCTAATCTAAATCTACGCACTTTCAGTTTAAAACTCTTATCCCTCATCCTATAACTGAATTGAAGAAAAAACTTAGAATGAGCCATCTTTTCTTTGTTTGAAGTTCTTAGCATACTAAAAGCTTTTGTAATAAAACTGTCAGTCCATCAAGTTGGGCTGCTAAGGCCACAGAGAGAAATGTAGCTATTCTAAAGCAACAAAGCACCCAGCAGCAGCTCCTCGGAAAGGTAGTAAAAATATCTAGGAACTCAGCACTTTTGAAAAGACTTTCAATTTAAGCCTGATTTTTTTTCCAGACAAATAATGAACAGTAAATTTCAGCAACTCAATTTTCAAATACTCATGTTGAAATAATCTCAAGACACTGATGACTCTGCTGCCAGCTCTTGGATGACACAGCAGTAGAAGTCAACAGCCCAAGTAGCAGCTTTTGAATCACTGCATTTTGCAGGTTTGTGTTTTCAAGCAGACTGGCAGTGATTTTAGGTTATCCTGCAATGCTGGGTCACTAAACTTAAATCATCCTTTGGACATCCAAAGCTGTGATCAGGGTGAATGGCTTGGGGTAGGGTCTTTTGCCTTCTTCTTCAGCAATGTGGCTGAGCAGACACCCATCGCTGCAAGGTGTTTTAACAGTCCTTCAAATTGCAAATTAAAGCAGCAATGCATCCATGATTAATATTAGCTTTTGAAATACTGAATTTTAGGCAGGCAAACGTGGCTTTAGACTTCCACTTTTGGACCTCCTGTCAAAAATAAAGATGGCAAAAGAATCAGTTGTGGATTTGATGGGACTGCAAAGATACTGATATTAACAGCAGGCTCTGCTTTTGATTTCTCTCTGCAGGATCAAGCTTTGAATGTACATGAAAAAGAATCAAGGAAAAGAGATGAGCCAAACTAGTTAAAACTCTTGAAAGAACTTTTAAACATAGAAGCATTCAGAGAACAAAACCTCCTTTTCAGCACCCCTGGCTCATTCCTAGGGACCATTCTTATACTTCTGCTAAATCAGTTGAGAGAGTCACTAAAGCATAGCAATATCATAGTGTCCCTTGGGGAAAACAAAGCACCAAGGAGCCTTGAGAAAACTCTGCATAGTGCAGAAAGCAAGAACAAATGTTTTCTATATGTGGTATTGTTAAAACTCCCAAGTGGCAGAAATATAATAAACAATAGTGAAGAATGGGATATTTCTGTTTGTTTCCCCACACTCATGATGACCTAACCTACCTCAGGCATGGTTCCACTTTGGGACTTGTGAGTTATTTGCTCGGTCCAAACTTGTGAAAATAAACACTACTATTCTACTGTTCTACATTGTACATTCTTTTGTTCTCTGTAAATAGACTGAGAACTAGCAAATGAAAGTAAATTATAATAAAATACAAATCAAAATAAAAACTGCAGATAAACCAAAACCAACACATGGGTACAGAAATGTAATAAACACACAAATAATGAAATGGTATACTCATCACTGAGCACAGTTCTGTTCTCTCCAGATGACTTGGTCAGCATTTTATGGTTGAGTTCTGATCTCATTTACAGACATCTCCTGCAGAGACTTCCTTCAAACTAAATCTGACATGGCCAAGGAAAAACCTGACGTATTAAGGTCAGTATTTTCAGAGAACCCTGTGGGAGTTAAATGCTCAGATCCCATTGGATTTCAGTGCAGGTTGGACACCTGACTTTGTGTCTCTCAAAAAATCCCCTCCCTAAAGTAATAGGTTGATTCTTTGGCCCTTACAATATTGTCTTCCAGAGAACAGTTTTCAGTATTTTGTCTAGATGTAAGTAAATGCCATGTGAATATCTTGGTATCTGACTACCCAGCTAGAAGAAATGAACTTGAGTGTAAATTCTTTATTAGGAACAGGTTCACTCTTTGGGCCTTAAGCCCAAAACTCCATCCATCCATCTATGTAGCAGTAACATCTCAAAAGCCTTATGCCCAGCTGTGGCCTGAAATGTTCATATTTGGGAAATTAAAACAAATTGCTCAGGGCATATTTGGGTTAAATGGAAGTTTTCACATGTTTTTTATCCATATTTTTAGTACTTTTCTTTTTATATTTTTCATAATTCCCCAAGGAGGTGTGTATAGTGTCAACAGTAATAAATGACATGAACTTTTACCATAAGGAACTGAAATATCATGGTAATCTAGTTTTCCTAGTAATTTGGCCCCATGGAAATCTCTCCAAGGAATAAAAATGCCTGAGAAAAATGGAATTCACATAAACTCTTGTTATTTTCTAAGTTCATCTATATGTCTATGGGGAACTAGATGGATTGTCAGCCTCCAAATATAAATTACACTGCTCAAGAACGAAAGACCAGTACACACTCAAATGCCCGATCCAGAAATAATAAAAAAAATTCTGCATTTGTTCCATCAATAACAAAACCTTGGTCTAGTGCTAAAACAGAAAAGAATAAAGGTGTGGTTCCTTGACAGCTGAAGCCAATCTAAGCCGATATGTTTTCTTTCGTGCTCACACCACCCCTTCTTGTTATCACAGGGCTATTTCTTTTATTTTGTTAGTTTTATAACAACTAGTACCTGCACCTACCCTGCCAGGGAGTCAGAGGAAGAGCATACGTGCACACAGGGTCAGGTGGGTTGTACTCCACATAATCACCAGTACACATGCAAGGAATGCAAGGTAGATGTAAAATGGCAGCAAAGCCTTCTGGACAAGAGTGAATGACATTATCTATGTTCAGACTAATTCTGAAAGTCCTTTAGTCTGTGTAACAGTAATACATATGATTAGTACACCAATTTGGATAGAAATTAAGAAACCTGTTTGCCAAAGACTTGCCAAACCAGTTCTTCTCACTGTCTAGTATGAGGGTGATATGTTTGTCTTCATATGCTTTAACTATATAGGAGTAGGTAAACAAAAAGCAACACTATGAATGTCAAATACAAATGGTTTATGGAAGAGCAGCTCTGTCTGTGTGAGAAAGGAGAATAAACTATACTGGAAGAGCAAGTAGAAAAAAGCAAGTATCTTTTGCAATTATATCCATGCTATGTTTATAAATATATTATCATCTTCTTAAATGAAATAATTATACCAGTTTTCAAAATGGGTGCATACTGTGATCATTTAAAGAGAAAACAATCATTAATATGTTAAAAAAAAAAATAATTACAGAGGAGACTGGAATTTGAAAAAAAAAATAAATTATTTTAAATGGCCCACAAAGTGAAGAACTGTGCCACTGTAAACTAGGCAGTCCAGCTACAACTGGAAGATTTACGTACTGCTGCCTGCTCAAACTTTTCTGCAATTCCATAAGGACTGAAGGCAGTTGGTGTGCATAACTTAAAGCCACTTTACCGCTGCATGAAGTGGCTCCTTGGGACAGTTGTGCCAGCAGTCCCTATCAGCGAGGGGACAGCTTTCAGAGTTGTATCCATTCGCCCTTTGTGTATTCACAGACACTACAAAAGCAGTGTGAATGCTGCAAACTTCACCTCCTGGCAGATGTTGAATTTCTTTCCCAGGAGAACGACCCACCGCCTGCCTAACACAATACAAAGAAGAGATTTTTCTAGCCATGCCCTGCAAGTCAATACTCGCTGTTATGTAATTAAACACAGCGTATCAGCTCACATGGACTTTTTAATAGGGAAAAATAGAACATTTTAAGATTTGTGGCCAGATTCATCAGCATGCTTGACAGCTCTGTGCTGCTCCAATGACACAGAACAACCTTAAGCCTGCAGTAACTGATTGATTAAACCAGCTCGTCGTGGTATGGCTGCAGCAGTGCAAGCCAGCTGAAGCAGATCAGCAACTCCACCTTCTCAGCTCTTACTTTGAGGGACTTACATCTCAGTCTAACTTCATTTCTGAAGTGCAAAAAATCAATTCATTTAATTAAATTACTTAATTAATATCCCTGTTTCAGAGCTTAGTATTTACTTTTTGGGTAATAAATTAATTAATTTAAATGTTGAAAAGCTTAGTATTTCCTGCCTGGGTAATAAATTTTAGGAGATAGCTCTATAGGATGCTTTCACAAAAATCTGTCCCCTATGTCCCTGTGAAAGTTTGTGTGATATAAGTGACAACTGGATGTGAGGACCAGGACCGGTTGCATTCTGGGTGAGTGAGGAGTAGTAATTTAACTCAGTATGCCATGCCAGGCAGAAAGAGTCCTCTCTAAACCATATGCAGTGGAATTTGCTTTACAGAATGTGCAGAATGCCACCCAGAGCCAGATACAATGTTGCTTATGGAGAGCAAATATACAGGAAATAACCTCTGGCGCTGCCATAGAGTTAAAGCAAAACAGGACACAGAAAGATTTAGTGGGAAAGATTACTCTGCGAAAAGGAAACTAAGCCATATTTATAAAACAAGGCTCGTGACCTCTGGGAGACAGAGAACTCAGCCTGTCATTTTCTACCACGGTTAAATCACGCCTTGTGAATGACTGGTCTATTATTTCCAGAACTTTCAGGCTAATTTGCTATTGCGAAATTAAATTTCTTCAGACAAGACAAAAAGTACATTCCTCCTTCAGGACTGCACATGCCAATCTGAAGTTATAAACCCAAGCTGTTTTGGACTTATCTGAGCTTGGAAAAAAAGAGGCCTCTGACCAATTTTCTGCGAAGAAAACTGTTCATTCTCCACAGGAAAAAAAAATCCCTTGGGCTGCAGTCAAGTGTGAGAAATTTCAAGTTAAAATGCAAATCTCTGAGCATTACAGAAGCAATGATGAGTAGCAGTGACACCAAAGTTCAGGCTGAATTTTGCCTCTACCATGGCTCTGATTTTCAAAACAGTCTGCTAATTTTCCCAAACAGATTTCCTTTAAACTGAGCATGCTGGATCCTTGCAGCAGAGCTTTCCTGAGAAGTCTGATAAAATCAGGCAAGGGAGGAGGGCTAGTTCTTTTGGATAAGTTTGTATTTTAGTACCACATTTTATAAACATAGCTGCACTCTGAAAAAAATCATTGTGCACATGTTTTTGCCTCACCAGATCCTACCAGTGACTTTGCTTTGCAACCTCTTGTGTGTTCTGCTAATCTGGCTGAAGAGGTATATCAGTCTGAATTAGCTGAGGAAAGGGGCTTTGGGAAACCTATTTAGCAAAAAAAAAAAAGTGATTCTTTAGCCTAGAAAGAGAAATACCTATGTGAAAAAAATACTTGCATACAGATTAAGTGATCTTTATATGGGCCTCTTTCATCTTATGGCCAGCTTTTCTCTCAGTGTCCCATTGAACACTGTGTTGTATGTGATACATCTGTGCCTTCTGGATTCCTAGCCACAGACATGATTTGAAAAATCCTCTTGTGTTGTCCAATATTTTGATGCTATCTAAATGCAAAGGATTTCTCAGATTGATGCATATTAAGTAGCACTGAAATTTCCTGTTTACAATGCTATAAAACCAAATTCTGAGGTCTCTGTGTAGAGCAAAATATTGACTTTCAGGGGTCATGGAGCAACTATTGACCCATGTTGGCATGCAAGGAATTACACATGTGAATATAGATACAGGATCTACGTGTCACAGCTTAACTGCACCCAAGTACATTAAAGTAAGCTCCAGTCATGTCTGCATGAAAGCAGAGATTAACAGTATGTCAGGAGACCTGCCTTCTACACTCTGTTGCTGCTACTATCTAGGTCTCCCATGGCAAAGTGAGCTGTCTCAAGAGTGCTACTCTGTGCACTACCTTGTGCTCTGGTGTTATATATCAATATTTTATATATAAAAAGCCTAGATATATGTGTGTAAGTATTTGTAGATGTGTATATGTGCATAAATATGTATGTAGCTCATCGCACTGTTCTGTTTTGTTTTGTAAGGTCAAGTAGAACCATGTTCACTTTAAGTGTCATGACAAAACTATTTCTTTTCTGGTCATTACTGGACAAGAGCAAAACTAATCATAATGGATAAATACAGCAGAATAAATGCAAATCAGGGAATAGACCTCCCTCTTTAAACGGGTCAGCCTCACAAAGTAAGTAGGAGAAAGAATTTATATTAAGCACGTGAATAGTATTTAAAAATCCATTTTAAATATATTACTAGATGCCTGAAAAGCAATAACTGAGTAAAGAAATCTTGATTTAAAAATTCAACTAACTTTATAGATGGAAAAAATAAAGAAAAAATCTTTAACAGAATTTTTTAAATTACAGAGTTAATAAAACTTTAAAAAAAAGCATAGATGTCAAACAGTAGAAAGGAGACACTGATTTCATGAACATAAATCCAGAAGGAATTACAAGAATGTGATAAAATAAACAAATGAAAACAACTAATGGACAGACAGTCAAAGACAATAATGTTTTATGTAAACTGAGACCAAGAGAAAGTCACTGGTGGTACTGGTATGTTAGTTGATAAATGTTGTGGAATTGTCAGTAAACAAAGTAGATGACAGAAGTGTACAACAGATATTTTTGTTGTATATGGGGAAACATATGAGTTGCATGATAGAGATAACTAATAGTGATTAATGCAATCTTAGACTTTCAATGTCTCAAAACAACTCTAGAAGCAACACTTTTGAAAATCAAACAGGTTTAGCTAATTTGCATCCTTGGATGCTAAGAGAACTCCCTGGAATGGCAATATCCACCTTCTCAGTCACCTCCCAGGAGACCAGCAGGAAGGCAGGGATTACTCTCATCCAGCAGTAGACACCCCTTGGTGAATTTCCACCACTGGGCTCATCATTCTAGGTTCCTTATACAGTCAGCTTAGAGGTAGAAGCACATTTAGAATGAAACTCATCTGACCAGAAGCTGATATCTATACTAGGTTAAAATAATCACATCCTAATGTGTTATCCACTTTTTTAAAAGAAGCAACAGGGTGCCCAAGTTTTCTTAGGTCTGCTCACAAGGCATCAGCCCTGGCTCTCAGTGTGATGCTGTGGGGTAGACTGTGTCTTTGGAGGTCTAAGCAGGGTGATCTAGTGTAGAAGAGGATATTTTACCTGCACTTTTGACATGATTGTTGCTCCTACTGGAAAGCTGAGCCATGTTCTAATACTATGATTCAGGCAAATGTTGATGCATTGAAAGTGTTCAGAGAAGAGTTGTGAACCTTCTCAGATACCCTGCAAGACAATGGAAGACTCTGAAATGCTAATAAGCATTATTTATGTTTTTATGTAAAAGTATGCCCATGCCCAGGTTTAATGAACATGCAAAAAAACCTACTAACAATCTTGAGATATAGTAATAACTTGATAATAATAAATGATAAGTAGGATGTTATATCCGTGTCATTCTTATTATGATTTAACTTCTACAGATGTTTATCTATCCTGGCTAACTCTGAAGGGATCAAGGGTGCTTAGACTACTAATTCAGACATATCCGTTATGACTTTAAAGGATGGTTTGGGCTGAAAAGTGCTTTTCAAACAGCAGGGTCAAATCTTGCTCCTTTAAAATCAAACATATGATTAAAGAATTGCAGAAGACACCATACAGTAAGAAACTCAGGAAGTTCAACCTATTTTGCTTACTATAAAAAGGTCAAAAGGTGACTTAATCATAGCCTGACATTACCTGCAGAGATAATCTTGGTAATGACTTCTCAACCTGGCCGACAAAGATAGAACAAAGGTCAGAGGATGCAAGCTGAAGATAACTCAAACTATAAACCAATTGTAGGTATTGGCAGCCACAAGAAATAGTAATTATCAGGGTCACTGCTGATACTTTAACAAAAGCAACCACAAAATGAAAATCACATTTATTAAAAAAATATGCTGTCAGGCAATAATCAAGGAAGGAACATGGCTTGTGCTGTGCCACATTCAGGCCAGTGTCTCACACTGCCCAGTAGTGTAGAAATGTACAAATCCACTCTCCTAGAGGTTTCTTACTTTGATCTGTTTAAAGAAACTATTATGTGCATGCTTATCATGGTGACATTCAATCACTGTTAATATATGCACAAGGTTCAAAGCAGGGTAATCACCATTTTTTCCAATTCCAACCTCTTATATGATTTGCCATCACCTCTCCCAGTGTTCTTGTTTTGAAAACTAATTCCCATTATCTAAAGGACTTTCCAAAGCAAACACAGCAGTGTAGCACTTTCTAATATTTATTTTGTGTTCTCAAAGAAAAGGCAATAGCAGTAGGAGGTTTGGGGGGGGGGGGGTGAGACTTCTTCTTCGGAAAAGGTACTAGTCTCCACTGTAGCTTTAAAATGTCCCCCTGCCCCCTTACTGAGTCCAAGGACTAGGCCCACAAGCAGAGGGTTTGGCTGAATAATTTCTGACTATGCAGCAGGTGATTTTTTTTTCATGCAAGTTAGGAAAACATCCTCTGCTCTGGTAGCAGCAAATTCTGCTTCAGTGCCTAACTGCAGCAGAAGACTGCAAATGAAAAGGGTTTTCATATACGAAGACAAAGAGTCATAGTTTTTAAGGTCAGCATGATCCTCCCTCTCATTTTCTTCCCTGCATAATTTGGACCAAAAAAACCTCTCAGACACTTCTCTGTCTCCTGCTTTTGGATGTTTAACTTTATGGAGAGTACCCATCACTTATCCACTGCACTCATCTGATGTAGGTGGTAGGCCTGGGGGGGTGCTGGGAACAGCTTAGTAGACATGTGTAGCACACTGTGTGCATTCACAGCATTATCATCCACCCTGATTAGCAGCTGGCTACGAACGACAATGCCTGGGAGTAAATATGGGCCCTACAAGATATGGCTGAGTTGCTGACTCTGTCATAGACTCCTTGCCTGACCTTGGAACTGCAGCACTGTCTGCCTGTGTGTTTAAAAAGTTAAGATAATATTACTTGTCTGCCTCACAAGGATTATGGGAGGTTAGAGGCACCGTTTATTGGAGCTAGCTGGAAAGTATTATGGTGATGAGTGCTGTGTAAATATCTATGCTCATGAAATCTCACTTAAAACACTCTCCTTCTTGCTAGAAGAAAGCAAACTTAGAGCTCATCAGTCCCTACGACATCACAGGACAGCTCACACACATTTCCTGCATCTCAGAGGTGAAAAAAAACAACAAGGGCAATGGAGCTGCAGAGGGGAAACCTGCCGTGACTGAACACAGGGCTCTTCATAGCATGGGGCTTGCTCTGAGCTACAGTCTGAACTGTATGGTTCTGAAAAGAACCATTGCTAGGTGTTGCCTTGGTCTGTTAGCCTTAGTTCTAGTCTTATTCTTAGCCCAGTGATGCAGCTGGGAGACCCTGAGGAGAAGTGAGGGTCCCAAGGTGCTCATGGTGGACATGCTCAGGAGCACATGCACGTGCCACACGTCATACAGACCCACACAGTAAGAGGCCACTTAACTGGGGCTTTACAAACATTTTCAAAGTGCTTTACAAACAATTCATTAATAGATGACATATTTTTGCTAAAGGCACAACCAGCTCAACCAGATTTTATTACAGGTGTAAATAATACTGAGAGAATTTTAAGTGTGAGCCTCATTTCTTTGCTCTTAATCCCTCCTCCCTCTGACACGTTAAAGGTCTGCTTAATCATCCAGCCCTTTCACCTCCAAACCCATGAATGTTTCATCCATACTTATTTATTTTACAGAGATTTATACAAATGCCAGGAGGTACCAAGCAGTGCCCTCCAGATTTCTTGACTCCAATGAATAAACAAACAAGGCTAAAACCCAGATGTAATGCAGAGGCCAGCAATGCAATTTAGCTTGTTAGGAAGAAAAGGTGACTGCTTAGAAAGCCACCACAGACATTTTTTTAGCCAGCAGTGAAGAAGCTAAGCACCCTTGACTAAAGAGACAGGCGAGAAGTGAGGGCTGAGGCACCGTGGAATCCAACGTGTGTGCGAGGGTCTTAGCCTACTCTTTCCCTGGGGAGCTGGGTTTGGGTGCCATGGGATCAGTAGCCATGCCGGAGAGGAAGAGTGGGGACACTGGGGATATGGGGATGTCTTTCAGGAATGCCATGCACATGGGAGGGAGGGAAGGAATGGAGTACCTTTTGCGGGGAGAGGGGGCATAGACAGAGCTCCCTGGGGTGTTTCTGGGGGACAAGGATGGTGGGTGCAGGTAGGGAGTCCCCAGGGAGGAGACGATGCGGGGCCCCTGCGAGGAGTGGTGGGATGCAGCCAGGGGAAAGTGCCCTTCTCGGGGATGGGGGTGCGGTGGGGAACAGCTCCTCGGTGTTGGGATGTGGATTGGAGCAGGTAGCACCCCATCTTCCGTGGGGAGCTGGGCCGGGCT
>VWZO01016427.1:263086-336867 GCA_013396975.1 Bucco capensis
CTCCAGCCCCTCCCCGTTGGAGCCGGCCCGTGCGGCACGGCGCGGCCGGGGCCGGAGCCGGGCCGGGGCCGGGGCAGGTGGGGAGGTGATCGGGGCATGGCGGGGGGCAGAAGGGTGGCCGGCCGGGCCCGGCTGCTGGCCGTGCTGCTGGCGGGGCTGCTGGCGGGGCTGCTCAGCGGGGCGCGGGCTTTCGGCGACGAGGAGGGGCGGCGCTGCGACGCCATCCGCATCGCCATGTGCCAGAACCTGGGCTACAATGTCACCAAGATGCCCAACCTGGTGGGACACGAGCTGCAGGCGGACGCGGAGCTGCAGCTCACCACCTTCACCCCGCTCATCCAGTACGGCTGTTCCAGCCAGCTCCAGGTGGGTTCGGGTCTCCGGGGGTCCCTTCTCTGCATGGCCGAGGGAGGAAGGGGAGGGGAGCGTCTGTGCAGTGCTCGGACCGGCTGCTATCCCCATCCACTCAGCTCAGCCCAAGAAAAACTCATTCCGAGAGCCCCGCCGCCTTGCACTGCCGTTCCTGGCTGGCTGGGGAGAGCGCGGCTTGTCCCGAGCGGAGGTGCGGGCAGGGCATCGTAGCCCCAGGAGGGTGGCGGGCTGTCCCGGCGGGAACGGTTCTCCCCTCACTCCAGCCTAAGAATGCTGGAGGTGCCGGGGCTTCGCCTCGTCCCTGCCGTCCGTTTTTTTTTTGTGTCCGCGGGCTGTGCCCCGCCGAGATGAGGAGCCAAGGGAGCTGACTGCTGGGAGCTGCTGCCTGCTCGGGACCTCCTCCGAGTGATCCACCGCAGGAGTTTCTTTCCCAGGCGAATGGCAAGATCCTTGTCTTCCCCACGGGCATGGATTTCATCAAACAAACCCCAGCTTGTTTCTTGGGGCAGAGCTCCCGAATAAGCACGCAATCCTGCTTGCCTTGTCGTGTCGCAGAAGTGCGATTATTCAAAAGCTGAGAAAACGACAGTGTTTTATCAGTGTTGTAAATATGCAATATGACCTTATGGTAAAAGAAGACATTCTCCTAGGAGGATTGTGAACTGAAGTAATTCAATAAATGCCTTTTCTTCTGCTCGTTTGTTAGCTGTAATAGCTGGGCAGCGCCTAGAACAAATATATGTATTTGTTTAAACCACTTAATGTTTTTTTTTTTTGCTTTCCTAAATTGCACCCTTGAGGTTTAGATCTGGCTAAATCCCGCTCACTTTATTGAAACTGATGGGCTAAATTTACATGGAGCTAATCTAGGGAGTAAAATGTGCAGGCTTTGGCTTCAGACCACATTTGGACTGGAAGAAGACAATATTGTTAGGTTTGGGGTTTTTTTCTCCTCTGTTTTTATTGTTCTTTGTTTATTTGTTTTATACTGCTTCCTGTTTTTTAAGGCAAAGGACCAAATATTACTGCTAAGAAAGAAAAAAAAAGAAAACTTGTTATATTTTGACCTGTTTAATTTTCCCCTAATGCACTTGTGATTTCTATTTCTCTCTTGCAGTTCTTCCTTTGTTCGGTCTATGTCCCAATGTGCACAGAGAAGATTAACATCCCCATAGGTCCCTGTGGTGGCATGTGCCTCTCTGTCAAAAGAAGATGTGAACCCGTTTTAAAAGAATTTGGATTTGCCTGGCCAGACAGCCTAAACTGCAGCAAATTCCCACCCCAGAATGATCACAACCACATGTGCATGGAGGGCCCAGGAGACGAAGAGGTTCCCCTCCATAGCAAGACTTCCTTGCAGCCTGGAGAAGAGTGCCACAGCATGGGATCTAACTCGGATCAGTACATCTGGGTGAAGAGAAGCTTGAACTGTGTCCTGAAGTGTGGCTATGATGCTGGTCTCTACAGCAGGTCAGCTAAGGAATTCACAGATATCTGGATGGCTGTATGGGCCAGTCTTTGCTTCATCTCGACTGCTTTCACAGTCCTGACCTTCCTGATTGATTCATCCAGATTTTCCTACCCGGAGCGCCCAATCATATTTTTGAGCATGTGCTACAATATTTATAGCATTGCTTATATTGTGAGGCTAACTGTGGGCCGGGAAAGGATATCCTGTGATTTTGAAGAGGCAGCAGAACCTGTTCTTATCCAAGAAGGTCTTAAGAACACAGGATGTGCTATAATTTTCTTGCTGATGTATTTTTTCGGGATGGCTAGCTCCATCTGGTGGGTTATTCTCACACTGACATGGTTTCTGGCTGCAGGACTGAAGTGGGGCCATGAAGCTATAGAAATGCACAGCTCTTATTTCCATATTGCAGCCTGGGCTATCCCAGCAGTGAAGACCATTGTCATTTTGATTATGAGACTAGTAGATGCAGATGAGCTTACTGGTCTGTGTTATGTTGGGAACCAGAACCTAGATGCGCTGACAGGCTTTGTCGTCGCTCCACTTTTTACTTACCTGGTCATTGGGACTTTATTCATTGCAGCGGGACTCGTGGCCTTATTTAAAATCAGGTCTAATCTCCAGAAAGATGGAACTAAAACTGACAAACTGGAAAGGCTGATGGTCAAAATTGGTGTCTTTTCAGTGCTGTACACTGTGCCAGCAACGTGTGTCATTGCCTGTTATTTCTACGAAATCTCCAACTGGGCCATTTTCCGCTATTCGGCAGATGATTCCAATATGGCAGTGGAGATGCTCAAAATCTTCATGTCCCTCCTGGTGGGTATTACGTCAGGTATGTGGATCTGGTCAGCCAAAACTCTGCACACGTGGCAGAAGTGCTCGAACAGACTGGTGAACTCAGGGAAAGTGAAACGGGAGAAGCGAGCAGATGGTTGGGTGAAACCTGGGAAAGGGAATGAGACTGTGGTATGAGAAAAGGACAACACCCTGATGGTCTGATTGCTCTCCCATGAAGGACTGATCGTGTGTGAGCATTGCTGTGTAAATGTTGGGTGTAGAGTAGGGAGATGGTTACACAACCTGTCTCTAGGGGATGGGGAAAAAAAAGCCTTAAATAAAAAACAGCAAAAAGGTCATGCTGCAGATACAATAGCCATAAACCGTGCTGTCCAAAATGGGAAAGCCCAGGGAGGCTTTAAAAGCTGTGAAATATCCATGTGTGTTAGCTTCCTTTTTTTTTTTTTTTTTTTAAAAAAAGCAGGATGCAATATACTAAAGTCTTTAGAAGCTGAGGGACTGTAGCCCACAGCTGTGGGATGTTTTCTTTTCGTCATCTTATACCTGATGGAGGAAAGGCAATCCGGGGCCAAATTCTGGGCTGGTTAAGGGTCCAGTTATCAGAAGATGGAGCACACAGGACCACAGTTAGATGTCTTCTCTCCAAGTTCAGCATAGTGAAGAAAGGCACCTGCTGAGGATTGTGTCTTTGTGCCCTAGGGAATTCTGTTGCTCACATATGCTGTACAAGTCAGCCAAGGATCAGGTCCTCCAACAAATACCAAGTGGACTTTCCAGGTCTGAGAGTTACTCATGATTAGTAGGATTTAGTGAGGTGTTAGTGAGGATGAATTTTTAAGTCAGATGGTCTAATAATAATTTTGACTCATTTACTGTAACCTGGTCTGAACTGAGAGTTGACTCTGCCCTGAGCAGGAATTTGAACCTCCCTAGATCCCTTCCCACTTGAATTATTCAGTGGTTCAATCAATATTTCTGATTTTTTTTTTAAAGCTTTATTCAAGGCTGTTGTCACAAGTAGAGGAGTCAGTGGAGCTGGGAAACTGCATGGTCTTCTGTGTTCATTATCATTATCCATCTGCCTCCCTTCCTGTCCCTTCAGGTGCTCCTGCTATTTCTAGCAGCCTACTTTATTCTGTTGCATTTAATAGCTTTAAATAAAGTCTTCAATTATAGTGCTCCTCCCTCCAGGAAAGAAAAATGATTTGAGGGTCTCTTCAAACAATGCCAGTTTTCTCCAAGTAAACTTATCTGGCTCTCTCTGGAGACCAATTGCATGAAGCAATTAAGTCTTAATACATTTCATTCAGTGTGATGGTATCTCTGCAGACGCCAGTCTGAGGAGAAGTGAAATGTTAAGTTCCTTGGAAACCTCATGTTCACACAGATCAGTTGTATAATTATGTGTGTCAGTTACAATTAAAAGAACATTCTCAGCCTGTGACATGGCAGCACAGCTGACTGCCTCACACCGATGCTCCCATTGCTCACTGACAGCTAGGGAGATTTTCTTTTTAATACATATTTGCATGCAGAATGTGAGCAGGCACTCAGTCCTCAGGAAGTGCAAGAGACATTTCCAGCTTTTCTAAAGGAATCACAAGAGGAGAGATCTAAATTCTTGGTCAATAATAATGTTTCGTAGCAACTATTCTATTTTCTTTGAGGAGACATTGGCTTGTGTTTGTGGGGAGCTTGAACCTTATGTCAGAGGCTTGTTTGGCTAATAAGAAAGGTGATGCAAATAGAAATAGCCCAGAAGCACTTAAGAGAACATATTTTTGATGTTCTATTTCTTTGAAGGACCTTCAGTTTTATCTGTGTGCCCTGAACTTTTGCTTCATTTGTCTGGGACCTGGTTAGCTGCAGAGCATCTCCCCAGTGTCCTGACTCGTGTGACCTTCGAGGGCAACTGAGAACAGGCACTGCTTTATTACAGTCCTTGCTTTTCACACAGGTGCCCCATGTGCTTCCCTGACCACAATTCATTCCAGCTCTGGCCATGAGCACTAATCTGTCCCAGAAGTGTGTATTGTTTCAATGTCAATGTTGCAACATGTGCTAGAGCACTTTTTAAAAAGAAATTAGGAAAAAAAAAGCCCAAACCCCAAACAAACCCTAATTGCAGTCTTTGTGGTTGGGCTCCCTCTCCAGCAGAACAAGTGACAACTTGATGTGTTCTGCTCAAGATGCACAAGCGTTGTCTTGGCCAACACTGTATAGCAGCCAAGCCTTTTCATTCCCTCCATAAAGTCTCTTGCTATTAGTGTTGTGTTTGGATGTGGTTATTCCTCTGCAGACAAGGAGTTCTGCAAGTAAGAGATCTTCAGATAGCCAAGCTTCTCTATTGTGCCTTCTTTCTCCTGGTGCTGCAAGAGATGTAAAGTCAGATGTTGATTTTCAAGAGGTGAGGATGCAGTATGAGCCTTTTCTTGTAACCTAGTATTGGGTTGTGCCAAGGTTTCACATGCACTCAAGTGTCCTTCACTCTGAAATGGTTTGGATACTCTCCTGGCTGATATGACCCATGTTTGATCTGACTGATTCAATAAACAGCATTTTTAACCATGTTATGTACACAGAAGTGAATGTTAAATAGTACCTTGTTATCAGATCCCTGCATCTCTGTCTGTGACCCTGTGGACTGTGACAGATGGGTGTCCCTGGTGATTTGAGAAGTTGGAAGTGAGTTGGATAAGGAAAGCATTGCGTAGCCCTGTGAGGGACCTGGGGGGATATCCCCCTGAAGAGTGTAAAGGACTCTAATACTATGGGGAGAACGTGGGCAAGGGGGAGACACCAGCTGCTGTTCCTGAAGGAATATCTTCCCCAAGCACTCAGAGGGACATTGTGCCAACCCAAAGTGAAATCAGCTCTTGCAGCAGTTAAACCATTCCATAGATGTATCCACCCACGTGTGTTTACTGCTTTGGGGCTGTATGCGTGGGAAGTCACAGCAAATAGCCTAAAACCCCATGGTTGCAAAGAATGGGTATCTGCAACTTGTATGTTCTCTCATTTCAACTTTGTTATGAATTTAAAGCCAAAAAATGTGTGACTAATCCTGTCTCGGAAGTGCAGTTGCTGTGGTTATACAAGTAGAAACTTTACAGCAATTACCTTCCTTGTGCAGTCTCTGCTCCCTTCTCCCCTCAGCACATGCTCTTCTCACTGCAGGTTTTGGAAGCATTTGCCAGAGAGGTACAAGCTTAGCTCTTATGTTAAACAGACAAGTTAGCTCCATTTTCTGAATTTTAAGGAAATAGACACTGATTATTTTGGGATGTACAGAAAATATACCTACTTCAATGTATGTACTGTAAATTTTAATTTATCACTGTAAAAAACCAAAACAACTTTGATATTTAATTTTTGTATCAAAATAAAATTTTAACCTCTGTGGAAAACTAAGGTGTATTCCTGGAACCCTCATGTTTTTGGTGAGTTTGTTTGTTTGTCACTTTTGGAAGTGCTTCTTTTGCCCTGAAGGAAGAAGGATTTGAAATGCTTATGTTGCAGTGAAGGGATGCTCCAAATGAGTTAATCCAGCATGGGTTGCATCTAAATGTGGATTGCAAGAGATAACTGAGAACAAAGCATCACTGGGCAAGGGTGAAAGTACATGCATGCTTCAGGGCTTGCACGTGGAGTGGACAGAAACCCTTTTGCAGACAAGTCTTGGGTGCTGGCTGGGGGTGCAGCTGGACCTTCAGACTTGTCTGAATATGTCCCCAGAACTGATCATGAGTACAAAGATGGAAGCACAACCATCCACTGCTGCAGCACTGCTATGATGTGATTCCTGGGGAGAGCAGAACCTCCTGCAAAGCTCCTTTTTATTCCATGTACTGTGGAATTACATCCAAGGATGTGCTGGGTGTTCAGAGTGAGCTGCATGAGGTGGAGGAGGGCAGTGGCACCACCTGCCTGTTGAATCTATGAGAACTATGAGTGTCTTTTGGAAAGGGCAAATTCTGCTCACAGGCTCATGCTTGAAATAAGTTTACTCCTAGGGATAACTTCAGCCCATCAGACAACAGATTCAATTGATTGTCTACATTTTCTTGCAATATTTTATTTTAAATAAGTTCATTAATGCTCCACTTATTTTTTATTCCTTTTTGTCATTTCTGTTCACAGTTAGGATGTACAGTGGCAGTGAAAAGTTCCTTCTTTTTGTGTACATCCCTCACTAGTTTCTTTGACACTGATCTTGTGATATTAGTCATCATCTAAATGCACTTTATCATTTCCATGATGAAACATTCTGTGTGCAGGATGACTTAATTAGCATAATGTTATTCTAATAAGAACCTAAATCAGGCTAGAGTGGATAATAGTGAGGATGTGCTATACAGAAGACCTTAGGAATTGTCACCTGTGTATCTGTAGCTAATCAAGTTTTGAAGAGCAGCATCTAAAACTGGTAATTAGAGTGATTTGCTCATGCCTTTGGCAGCTCATCGCTGTAATGTTCTCAGGTTGGGGATTAATGATCTCTGAAACTTATAATTAGGAGTCTTTAATATAGCTATAGTTAAATGTAACAAACGTAAAAGAAAAGAGCTTCTGGGAGAGGGAGCAGGATCTCCTTCTTGCCCTTTGGGCTGTTAAGACCAACAGAAATTCTAAGTACAGAGCAGAGTATCTCTTCATGCTTGTGAAGCCAACGCTGACTGTAATAGTGATGAGTCAGAGCAGAGTCCCAGGCTGGAGCTGCATCATGCCATCCTCCTGCTGCACCTCACCAAGAAGAATGGACAAGAGGATGGGTTCAGGTCAGACAACTCCCAGCTGATGCTGAGCTGGTACAGTAGATCCCATGTCACTGTTTCCTGCAGCTGGGGAATTATTTCCGGGCAGAGGTCCTGTGCATCCTGGCAGAGTTCAGCTGTTCTAACAGCTTGGTGCTGTTAACCAGATGTTTTGTTTTACGCTTTCGGAACAGTCTCTGTGGTGTCTGAGAGGGTAGCAGAACCAAATGAGGACTTACACGCTGAAGCATCGCTGAGAAACTTGTTCTTTCTTCCTACTTTTTGGGGAGAGCAGGGGCCTCCTGCATGGCAGATGTTAGGTACACCACCAGAGGAAAAAGGTTAAACTCCAAACACAAGTATTATTGTACCACGAACTTCACTGTAATTTTTAACTTTTGATTTTATTGCTGCATTTGCTTGCCAGAACCGAAAGTACTGATTAATTAAATCCACTTCAGAGGGTACAGAGAAGGAAGACTTAACTTCAATTTTGTCCATGTTTTAAATCAGTGGTTTAAAACATTAAAAACAATACCAGAACAATTACCCATGGCTCATCAATACACTGGTGAGATAAATCTTGATTTTTTCTTTCCATCAGCATTTAGCTAGTTTCCTGCCTGGTTCTCTCATTTCCTGAGCTTACTCTGAGGAAGGGAAAAAACATCCTTCCTGCAAAATAAATGCAAATCATTTTACAATCTGCTTCTACAATATTAAGGTTTAAAATATCACTATGCAGAGAAACAGGCTGACATGTTTAATGGATGAAGTGTTTTCTTCCAAAGCAACTCAGAATCGCACTCACTCAAGTATATCGTAACGGATGATAAGCCGAGTGCCATGGAAAGGTAGGAATTGAATCTTTTTAGGGATTTTTCTTGCATGTTTGGGTCTTCTGCTTTGCAGTAAGGGGTGGCTGACATCTAGTGGCAGCTGCGCCCTGGCTCCAGCCCCTTGTCACCACTAACCAGCCCTGCTCTCCTCCCTGAGCCCAGGCCATTCCCGGGGGGTTCCCGGGCGCAGATTTGCTTTCCGTGGCGCTGCAGAGCTGTGATGCAAAGTGAGGAGCTGCTGCTGGACCAGCCTGTCCTGGTTAGCTAGAACCTTTGGGGCAGGCTTTGGAGAAGTAGTACAGATGTGATCACTAAACCCAGGGTTTGCTGAGCTCCACTGTATTTTTGTACTAGCGCATTCATTCTCCTCAATGCAGAAGAAAAAATTAAAATCTCTCTAATTATACAGAGGTTGGAAAACAGACTGGACTTGAGCCCTATAGAGAGAGGAAAGAGGAAGGAAGGCACCAGAGAGGTGCACACTCAAACAGCATGAAGGGAGAGCTTCGAGGTGCCCAAGAGCGTGGGCAGACATCTGTCCCTGGGCCAGCTGTGGCTGCTTGGCACTTCCCCAGTGCTGCCAGCAAACAGCATTCAACACTTCAGTGGTGTGGGGTGTTTAAACTAACCTGGGCACAAAGAAGACGGAGCATTGCCCAGATGTTGAAGGGTCAGCAGCTGCCAGCAAAGGCAAAAACTGAGAGTTGAAAGATTTTCAATAAATGCAGCCATTTGCAAAGTGCATGTCTGTCCAGAGCTGGTCATCATAGAATCATTTAGGTTGGAAAAGACCCTTAAGATTATCGAGTCTGGCTGTAAGCCTAATACCCTTTAGCCTTTTTTTTTTAATGGCTTGATATGCTGTAGTCATGCCCTCACATTAACAGAACATTTTAACCTGGCACTTGAATAGGACAAAACTAGCATTTCAGCTCAATCTGATGCTGACTTGGAGGTACTTGCCAGCTTCAAGCCACTAGCTCAGGTTCCAGTCTGATACTTTAAACCACCTAACATCTGCTGAGGGTGAGAGAAAGTGGGTTTGGCTGTGACTAGAATGTAACATGTTAAAACTGTGAAGGCAATAGCCATTTGTCTGGTAAATAAAAAAATTACTATTCCTCTTGGCTGGATTTAGTAACCACTGACTTGGCCATAAGTAACCACAAGAATGATTACAATCTGTTCACTGTATAAATAAAATTCCCTGAGGACTGGGCTTGGTTCTGGGAACTCCACCTGCAATTCAGTAGGGCCCTATGAATCCAGATTTCTACAGTTATAATTCATAATGGAAAAGGAAGAGTTCACTACAGTGTGCATTTCATAAAGAAAATAGAGATTAGAAAGAAAAAAGACCTTTAAAGAAGTACCAAATTCTCGGGAACAATAGTGATGGAAAAAGGATTGGAAGGGGCTCTTTCATGGCATGGTAACACCCTGAAGATTCTATTTCTCCTTTAAAATGGGAACACAAGGACAGACATATTAATTCCTGCCTTTTCACTAAAAAGCTGACATTTTTAAATTATTCTACATAATGTGAGTATAACTGTAGCTGGAGCAACATCACTGAGCAACATTAATGCACCAACAGAGAAAAAAAAAGATTTTATCCCCCAAAAAATTGATTTTAACTCTCGATTCAAAGTATTTAAGCCTAAATTTTATGAGAATAAATACCATTTGACTGGTTACTCCCAAAATATTGACTCTGATCTGGAGTGTTAGCTCAGTGACCAGCTTCAGAGCACTCTGAATTCATGGGGGTGTTGTTTACTCACTTGATGGATGCCAGACTGGTGAGCAGGAGGAAGGCTTCAATAAATCAATTCTGACATTAACCTTGCAGAAACAATTTCCCATGAGTATTTGTGTTAGTTCTGCCACCAGTGCTTGTGCAAACACTGCAGGATAGAATTCCCAGTGCTATCTTTCTGTGGCTGGTTTTGTAAACAGAAGTTCCTCATTGGCATTTTCAGACAAAGTCAATGGGACAGGCATAGATGAAGCAAATTGCACTTGGTTTACTCAAACAACTGCTAGTGTGTCATTAGCAAGTACACACAAAACTTTCATAACAGGTTTGGAGGTTGATAATAAAAGAAAAGAAAGCATGCAGAAAGTCTTTTCTAACAGTGAGCCCTGAAAACTTATTTTTAGATCTTGAGGGCTAGCTGAGTGCTTCCAGACAGAGGTTGAGACTTTGGATGTTCTTGAGACAGCTGCTTCCTCATTCTCCATTACTTGTGTTGAGGACAAGCAGGATAGCCTTGCTTCTACCATTAAATTAAGTAGGAGGCTCTGACCTCCTTTGGGGAGGAAGACTTTGGTTCTTTTCACTGCTAAGAGAAGGCTGTGGGTTAGAGAAGGCTGTGGATTAGACTCTCCTGGTGTGTGGCAGGAGTGGGCTGCTCAGTCCCATGAAGTGCTGAGGGGGTGTCCAGGGAACCAAGAATATTCTTACTATGGCAGTATTGCTCTTTACCCACACTCCCATGTGGTCCTGCTGGGCACAGCCCATTCATGGGTGCATCACTCAGAGTTTCTGCCTACTAGATGGAGAAGAGTGTCCCAAGGCAGCAAAACCCAGAAGAAAAGCTTTCCAGCATGTGTTGTCCTGCTGCTATACCTTGCAGAGCTAAATTGCACCAGTCCACATAGTCTGGGATGGACCTCCCTTCAGGTAAGAGGTAAAAAACATCTCTGACCTCAGCAGAGACCTCACTGAACTGCCAGAAACACTCATTAATAAAACACCACACTTTCCTGACTGCTCCTGTAGCTTTTGCCACTTGTTAAGCCCCACAGCAAAGAGTTGATTCAATGATTTTGGGGTCCTCTTTCCACAAAGATAGATTAAAATTCTGCCTCTGACAAATTAACAGGAAAATTTCCCTGGTGTTTTTTAGCAGGTGGCTCTTCCCACATCCCCAGACACCAAGTCTCTTGGGAACATGTTATTTTTACTTCACAGAAGGGTGAAAACAACTGACTGAAACATGAGAAACCCGCATGTGGACTTGACAGACCACACTGCCCACTAACCTGCTATCACTCATTCATCCAGGCAGTTGCAGTTAGAGGCAAGGAGTGGGGGTTTTTTCCTTCTGGGAACAACAGTCTGGAGAAAGCAACCCTTCTGAGTCTGCACTCAGTGTTCAGCAGTGGAGTCAGTGTAGGCCCATGCCACTAACCACCACTGGACTCTCTCCAGCATGTCCCACCTGCAGTGGGAGAGAGTCCAGCGAAGGACCATGAAGATCATGCAAGGAAGTGGAGCATCTCTTCTATGAGGAAAGGTTGAGAGAGCTGGGACTGTTCAGCCAGGAGAAAAGAAGGCTCAGGTGGGATAGAGCCAGGCTCCTTTCAGTGGTGCCCAGTGTTAGGACCAGAGGCCATGGGCAGACACTGAAAAGCAGGCAGTGACATCTGAGCATCAGGAAACTCCTCAGGGTTTTGCTGCAAGGATGACTAAGCATCAGCACAGGTTTCCTGTAGGTGCTGTGGATTCTTCATCCTTGGAGATATTCAAAAGCTATCTGGACATGGTCCTGGGAAGCCAGCTCTAGGTAGCCCTTTTTGAGCAGGGAGATTGGATGAGATGACCTCCAGAGGTCCCTTC
The DNA here is from genome assembly GCA_013396975.1 of Bucco capensis. Classification (NCBI taxonomy): domain Eukaryota; kingdom Metazoa; phylum Chordata; class Aves; order Piciformes; family Bucconidae; genus Bucco; species Bucco capensis. The sequence goes on from VWZO01016427.1 coordinate 274,949, forward strand.
CAATCTCAACAATTCTGTGAGTCTGTGACGTTATTGTGCCTTCCAGTATCTGCAGGAGGCCTACAAGAGAGCTAGTGAAGGGCTTTTTAGGATGTCAGGCAGCAATAGGACTAGGGGGAATGGACACAAGCTTGAGGAGGGGAGATTTAGGTTGGATGTTAGGAAGAAGTTCTTCCCCATGAAGGTGGTGAGACACAGGAACAGGTTGCCCAAAGAGGTGGTGGAAGCTCCATCCCTGGAAGTTTTTAAGGCCAGACTAGACAGGGCTCTGAGCAACCTGATCTAGTGGGAGGTATCCCTGCCCATAGCAGGGGGTTGGAACTAGATGATCTTTAAGGTCCCTTCCAACCCTGACAATTCTATGATTCTGTAACTCCTGCTAAAGACAAACCTGCAGGTCTGACAGTGGGAGAAATCTTCCATTTACACTCTGGAAAGTGAATTCCCAGTGACAAACACAGGACTTTCCCTCCACCCCCAAGCCAACCTTCTTTCCAGTCTTCTGACAAGGAGCATTCTCACCAAATCAAAGTGCAATAGCTGTAAATTCAAGAGGAGTTTCTCATTTCTGAGAAGCCCCTTTCCTTTGGTGGACACAGACTGGTGCATTTATATGTGTAACCTCTAGCCTGCAGGTGAGAGCAAGTCTAGGAAAACAAGTCTGCTGTCAACAACATCCTGCATCCTGTCTTGAAAATCTGTGGGGCTCTGCAAACCACAAAACTGTTCCAGTTAGCATCCTTTGTGATTCTTTTGTCATTACATTAATCCAGGAATGAGGAATAATGAGCAAATAGTGCTGTAAGTTTAGCTGTGCATACACAGTGTTGTCCTACAGGCAGGCACGCAGCAACCTTATCCCATACACTCTACAGAGAGAGGCAAGAGGTTCATTTCTCCTAGTGCTAGGGTTCTCAGACTTTTATTAAATGCTGTAAATGATCAGTTTGATGGATTGTGTAGAAAGCTTTTCTGTTGAAACAACTAAAGAGGTTGCCCCTCAGGAGTGGAAGGACAACCTTATCCCAAGGCATAGGCCTGACTGCTTGGAAGGAGGAAAGAATTTGTCAGAATGCAGTAAGAATGCGTGGAATTTCACCTGGTTTCAGGGTATGCAAGTGGAGTCTTCAAGCTGAGAGGCTGCTCAGAGATGCCACCCTGTCTACCTCTTTGTTTTCTGTATGCCTGGTTCCATAGCATTCAGCTCCAGCACCCTTTGGTCCTCACTCTCTTGACACTTTTGAAATGACAAATGCAATTTACACTGCTATTTGGACTATTTGGCTTTAAGTTTTGACATAGAAAGAGCACTTTTAAGTCTTAAGAATGATCACAAAGATTGTCAAGAGGAAGTTTTATCCCTCCTGGTAAAGCTGAAAGAAAATGGTATTTGAAGGATAAGAATCTCTGTAATCTCTTGATTCTGGGTAGATCCGGAACCATTTTCTCCTGCTTTAAGCCTAAGGGCTGAACATGTTGTAGATTTGTGCTGCCTGCCCAAGGCACACAGAAGCTCACTTGGTTACTGCTCAGTCAAAAGCAAAAGTGTGCTCAACTCTAAAACACACATCCACTCCATTGACTTAACTGGGCCCAACTGATCAGTGAGCTGACATGTATTTGTCTCCCTGCTCTGTTCCAGCAGCACCTGCTGCCTTGGCTCTGGGTGGATAAAGCAGCTTTGATAAGGGCTGTGCCATGTCAACTGCACATGACTTCGGCAAGCTGCCATGCTCATAAACAACTCATTTTATTTGCATTTTGCTCTCTGTGCTGTGAATTATACCTCTGCCACTTCTTTCCTTTGCTGGCATTTTTACAATGCCCCAGTGAAAGTCTGTACCCATGCAAGCTCTTCTTCCTTCCTATTGCCCTTGTGCTTTTTGGCTATCTTACTTTACACAATTTCTGGGCCTTTTGGAAGAAGATTCTGATACAGCTCCTCACTGGGGCCATCCTACACAGAGAGACAAAAGGAGATGCTTTAAAAATTATTCAAGACTGTGACAACCAGTGATATGAAGACTTCTGTAGACCATCTCAGTCATGTCTTCCAATGTCAATTGGAAGATGTCAATCCCTTCTGAGATCAGAGGCTGAAGTCTTACTCTTTGTTACTAAGGATCTGCCAGACTTGCTCACCACCATCCAATACAATTTTTCTACTGCTCCAAAATTTTCCAGCCTCAGCCCTCCTCCTGCATCTACTCAGGCGTTGTAAATATTTTACCACATTAACTGTTTCTACCATAAATCTACAAAGATTTGCAACCCTTAACTGTAGTCAATCATTCTCCACAGTCTCATTTCTCTTTTTGCCCCTGCAGCACCTTCCTCACCCTGCTGTTGTCTGTAAATGATTTACTCAGCACTTGCAGAGCACCAACTCTATCCCTTGAGACATGCACAGCTCACTCATGCTCCTGCTCTGGTTTAGACTTCACAGATTTTCTGGTATTTCATTCATATCTCCTTGCCCTCTGATACATCAGCACTTGCTCCTCCTCTTCAGCAGATAGCTGAGTGCTTTAGAAAGGCTCTGGAAATAAACTGTGGTACTTGTAAGTGCAAAGTGGGCAGTAGTTCATGTGGTTGGAGGAGCATAGATCACTGGTATGGAGTTCTGGGAGTGTCCCCTGTTTAAACATACCCTCACTTACATAGGTATGTTTAAATAGCTGTATGTGGTCACAATGTTTGCATGCATTGTTAGCACCTGGGTGCATTTTGTATACGAAGATCAGTGTCAGTAGTTTGGGGACACTCAGCTCCTAGAATCATAAAGTCATAGAATGATTTGGGTTGGAAGGAACCTTTGAAGGTTATCTAGTACAACTCCTGCACTGATGCATCTAAGTCCCTTAGGTTTTTCCCTTGGTTTTGAATGCTTGGATGATGTTGCCAACAGGAAAGCCTACTACTGCACTCTCTAGGGGAATCTGGAATATTAAAATTCCCCTAGAATATTTTAGGAGGCTAATCAAGACCAGCAGGTCTTCTTGCTGTTGGAAGTAGTAGTGTAATATCAGGGATCAGCCTCTGGAAAGCAAAACCATCTACTATGATAAATACATTGTTTGCCTGGCCAAAAAAGCAAATCCACCAGTAAAAGCTAATCTGTTTATTGACCACATCTGCTGAGCATTGGACTAAGTCACAGGTCAGATATACTATAGCAGCAATCATTTCCTGACAAAGTTGCAGGTGGACTGCAGAGACGTGAGGGCACATGGATGTGGGAACCAGGAACAAGGCAGAACATCCACAAGCAAACCTGCTTGCTAAAACCAAGTCTGAGCACAAGTTTTTTGACTTGCTCATAAGCGAGACTAAGGCCACAGGCTATTGCATAGAAGCAAATGCAAGTTTCAAACCCAAACCCAGCAAGGATCATCATCATCTAAACTGGTTTCAGCGTAGGTGGTTGAGTTTCTGCATGGCTGCCACATGCTCACTGCACAGTCAGAGAGGAGCAAAGCCCATGGATGTGGATTAGAAGAGTAACACCACGAGAGGACATTTCCTCCAAAGAGCCTCGGGGAGTCTGAGCAGAGCAAAATCTTACTGACATACATGGAGACCCTTTAAAAATGTGTTCTGATGCTCCGCTGGTGCTCTTAGAGGAACCCAGTACCCTTTTCCTATCCCTGGTGGAGCCTGAAGACCTGCGAGGTGAACTGCAAGAGCCGCGGGAGCAGCTCCTGGCTGGCCAGGACCTCGCCTATGTGACCACTAGGTGTCACGGCTGTCCCACAGAAGCTGCCTTGTCCCAGCGCTCTGGAAGCAGCGACAGGGTCCCTTTCTCTTGGCTACCAGAAACCAGAGTCCGGATAAAACCGTGCGGACGAGGCAGAGCCTGTGCCTGGCCCTGCCGTGCCTCCATAGAGGGGGAGTAGAGGTGAGGACCTCCCAGGGTGTCACCAGAGCCCGTCGTGTGTTGGGAACTGGAGACGCAGGGCTGATTTTTCAGACTGGCTTGCAAAACTGCATTCATAAGACAAAATGTCTCGTAGAGCAGGGTCCATATTCTCCAAGTGTCTCAGCTTACAGTCTGGGTGCACGCTCCAGGACAAGTCAATATTACTTTAACGTGGCTAATGGGCATTGCATCCCGTACCTTCAGGTTATGTTTGACATGTGTCCTACAATGGTGCTAGTGAGAATCTCACACCCTTTCTGCTTCTGTAGTGTGTTTTTCCAGGATGAGTTTCCACACTTCATTTTAAGCTCTGCTTCTCCACAAAAGGAAAAGTGGCAAATACTTTATGTACTGTAATTTCCACCCAGATTGTAAATCCAGTATTCCAGAGAAAATGGCCTGCTTTCTTCCTGGTCCTTAAAAGCATTACTATATGTTTATCTAATCCTTTTTTCTAAGATGTGTATCACCAAGCCTTCAGCCAGGCTTATGCTGGAGCTTTTATACAGCTGTATTGTCTCTGTGAGAAAGGAGGCAGCTCAAACATTTAGACTGTCCCTGAAGCATCCTCTTCCTTGCAATCAAGCACTTCACAGTTCTCCTGCTATTTTAGTACCATCCACATGCCCACATCCAGTTAGCCCCTGTGTTTGCTTTTCCACTGCTGGAGCTGGCATTACCCTCAGGGGAGGCTGTGTGGATCAATAACTTCCCTTTGTGATCTGCTTCATTATTAAAGCCTGTTTTTTTTTTTAGGTCTGTTTTCAAGATGACGTGTGGGAAATGCACACTACCTTCCAGTAATGTCAATTAACACTAATGGAGCTCTATGACAGATTCCCTGTGAGCAACTTTCCGAAGATGATCCTGCAGAACTTGTCAGGAGTCATTAACACATCAGCTGCAGTACATCCAACACTCTGAAAAAGATTTAGGAGGCACTAATCCCTCCTGTGGCAGAGCTCTGTTGGCCTTTGACAGAATTACATCATGAGTGAATTTAGCCTCCATTGTCTAACATCAGACAGACTTGGCACCAGAGGACTAATGATGACAATAGCAGATGAGTGTTATCTAGGCAGAGCTTGACATGCCTGAGTATCACTTGTCCTCATACTCAGTGAAAGACCCAGGCAGTTCACCACTTTTCATGGCATATGCCTTTAATTATACCTTTGAAGGTGTTGGTTTCATCCTGAACATTGGTGAACTGTGAACTCTTTTGTAAGTCGAAGAAAACTTTGTTCTGCCCATGATGCCTACACCTAGCCATGCTGCCCATAGCAATGGGAAGGATGTTTGCATGGGAATGTGTTGGAGTGAGATTTCGGTTTGAACTCAAGACTGTCACAGGAGCATCCATGCCACACCTCATGGGAAGGCATGAAGCTAGCTGTAAGCACAATGCACCCAGAAGTTTCTCCATCTGCTGCACACATGGATGAGTGACTGACATGTATCTACTAATACATAATCCTTCAGATATGCTGGAGCATGCCCTAGCTGTTCTATAGGTGAATCTGGGGCAGCTTTCAAAAGTCCCTGACAGCTGCTACACAGACACATCATCTCAGGTAAAGTTTTTGAAATCTGCACCTGTTTGTCACATATAAAACTGAGACAAAAGAGCTTGTTTTCTCCATTTGTGATATTTGCAGACTAGAGGATTTTTGAGTCAAAGTTCACCTTTAACCGTGGGGTATATTTAAGGTTGGCCAGGAACTGTTTTTCCTGCCCCGGTGAAAATCCTCACAGTTCACAAATGTTTCCAATCTCTCACTCAGGAAGAAAAAAATCAACTCTGGAAGAGGAGGGGAACCTTGACTGTAACAACAGCCTCAAGGCACTGTACTGCAGATGACACAACACACAGATGAGAAGTCCTTCCTCATGAAAAGACAATTTCTGTGAAAAAGGTCAGTCAAGGGAGACTCCTTAAAAGCACTGGCTCAGCTCTTGGAGAATTCAATAAGTGTTCTAGCTATCAGTGCTTCCTGATCCTCTGCACCAGAAAAGAGGGAAGGAGCTTCACATTACAAGCTCTTTCATGTTTCAGGGTATATTGAGGAAGGAATGGAGGGGGCCAGCAGGAGCAAGATGCAGAAGCCACAAGCACATGCTGCACCACTCTCCCTCATGTTTATCTCAGAAGTACTTGAGTATAAGATGTTCCTTGCTTCTCTTGCCTGGGAGAATAATCAATGTATGAAAAATCAGTAAAGAAGCCAGCTTTTACTAGACTAAACTCAAGCTTGTCAGAAAAAAGACTGCTAGCTCTAGCTATCAGGCTGTCTTGGTGTGTTCAATATTTGTCATTAAATCTCATCTGTGCTGTGCTATAGCACCTATACTATTCCCAACTTCAGAGCAGTAATGATGGGGCCTTGGCAGATGCAGCATTAGGGAAGCAGTGATGGAGGTAACAAAAGAGAGAGATACACTTAACTTTTAAAGCACATTTCTCCATGCAGGATTTATTGAGCTCTCCAGGACCTAGAATTCACCTGAAATGAAAAGTCACATGCAGATATTCCTGATCTTTAGGGAACTCAGATCCTAATCTGTTTTTCAAATTTTTATCAAATTTTGACTACTCAAAAAAAATTGAATAATATTGTTTCTACTTCATCATTCCTTGGTCCTTCTCCCAGTCTGTAGTAACAGCACTCATGATAGACAGAGGTATGAAACTGGATGAAAAAATGTTATCTGCAGCCCAAGTTACGCATCTGTGTTTTGTTTGAGTGAAGAGACAAAACTAAGATAATCCATTTTCAGCCAAGATCAACAACCTTGAAAAATATAGTCCTGTCCATCAGCTTAGTCATCCTGCATGTTGCTCATTCAGTTGAGTTTAGAACAAAACAAAGAACTAAAATGAATACTGTGTGTTGCGTTAGGATCTGTACCAAAGTCTGTAAGGAGAGCCAGAGAAAAAATGACTCACACACTGGGAAGAATTCCACCTGTTCTCATCCAAATTATGTTTCCCTTTCAGGCTGGAAGCAGCCAGTGCACTGGTTCCCATGGGAATATTTGCATCTTGAACAATATACACATTTAAAATCACTTCCTGAATCTCTCTTATTTACGAGTATGTTTGCATTGAATGCTGTCCTCTAACCAGCACAGAACCTGCTGCTCTCAGCACTTCTCCCAGACCTCAGCTCTGCTCTGATTTTGGAAAGAAATTAAGGGTACCTAATGTAGGAAGGGCATTACTATCACCACGACTGGGAAGGCCATTGAAAAGCCCTCCTGTGAAAAAGGTTTTAGTTGGAAGCAGGAACAAGGGGAAAGAAAATAATTTACTTGAAGGGATATGCTAAAGACTATGAAATTCAATCACACAGCTCCTGGCTCCCAATACCCACTACAGCTGTCTCTTGTTATGCTGTATAGTCACAAAAAGAAACAGAGATAAGGATCAATCATAAGCAGGCAGATTTTACAGGCACTTTTTCGAGCTGTTACTCCAGGTGCCTCAGAATCACAATTCTGTAGATGCAAATCAGCCTCCAACAGAGGGAGGGAACCAAAATTGCTCCATTGCATTCCTTTGCTTGGTATGGAGAGCAGCACCTTGCTTCTACATCACTCCTGTTAGAACATTGTGAGGGAGAGAATTAGCATGAGGCTGGAATTTATGGATATGTCTATGCAGAAACATCCAGGCAGATGTGAGCTTGTCTTGCTATGCACTCAGCTAGCCAACTATCAACAAGATGGATGTGGTCTGACTGCACCAGGTTTGCATCCATCTGTATGGACATCTGTGATTATCTTCTGAGATCTAGTTCTGATGTTGCCACTAATTTGCCTGTGACTGCATGATCATTTCTGCATTTCAGACTATCTTCTACTTAAAAGATTTTTCGGGACTGATGAGTGTTTTGAGGGATCAGTTCACAGTTCATGAATCTATTCTTATACAGATGTTGGGCTGGCTCTGAAGAGAATTGGGTCCATTCCCTAGCACATCTGATACTGCTTCTGTTTTCAGGTATGCCATTTATTCTTCTAGCTGCAAAACAAGAGTAAATATTTCACCACTTGAAGCAGGGTTTATAAAAAACATCTGTGATGTGAAGTGTGTTTGTGAACTAGGTTGGTATTACAGTGATTTTGAGTAAAGCAAGCACCTTCCATGAAAGCAGTAGACCTCCTACTAGCTTCAGCTTCTGTGCAACTGTTATTGTTACTACTACATTGTAACTACTTATTTAAAACTTCAAGAAAATTAAGAAAATGAGCCCTAATGCAATGAAATGGAAAATAAAGACTGTTCTATTTTTGAATATTGCAGAATAGTGCTATACTCTGCTGTTCCTCATTTGCTGTTGATTGAAAGAAGGCATTTCACTGCTTCAGTCCTAAGGAACAGAATACTGTAGAATATTCCTACATGACTGTTCTTCAAATAAAACTTGCTGTCTTTAAAAGTGAATCCTATGAGCCTTTAGGTTAAGGTCATGAATCTCTCCATAGCATGTTCATAGGATAGATTTAAGCCAGATGTTTTACATTTTTCATGCCTGAGTCATGAGCTGAATGTCTGACTGTTGACCCATGTTTTGGAGTGAAAATGTCAAGAAAGCCTTTGTGGTAACTGTAGTTTCCTGTTAGCTGGAAAAATGTTGGAAACTCTTTCTCATGAACTTCTGTTCCTCACGGACTTTCCTGTCCAAGACCTTCCTAAGTGGGTTGGCATGGTAACAAACTTCATCTAATATTCAATCACTGATTAGAGAAAAAGGGAATATAATTGGCAGCTTAGACAAACTGGAAGGAATGTTTTTTTCCTAATTCAGTTTTTTTAGGACAAGAAGGCATATGGCAAAACAATATAATAATTGCAATTTGTGCATCATTTTGACTAGTGCCCTCAGAGCAGTTACTGCCTAATATTCATTATTTCACTTGTACTTGGCAACATTCACTTTTCAGATGTACTTCAGCAGATTAGATTTTGCAGTTACCAACAAGAAAAACAAAACAAAACACCAAAACCCAACATCATGAGAGCTTGAAACAGCCTGGAAGGTGGAATACTTAGACTGTCAGGACCTGATATGATCATTAAAATCTATGAAAAGAATGAAACTGAACTCAATGTGACATATATCAGGACAACAGAAGTGTTTTCTATACACTGTGGTTTTAATGATGAGGTAATAAAGGACAGTGAAAGAAAATCTGAAACCAGTGGTTGTGCCAGACTGGCAGTGTTTGCCTGAAATCTCCTGCCCCATCAGCATTTGTTGATCAGGTTTGGTAAAGAGACAAATGAGCTAATGTTACTTGCTGAGGTGGATTGCCTATTAACTCCTCTGAAGATGCTGAGCTCTTTGAGAAAGGGGGGAAATGAGGTAACAGCAAAACCAGAGAAGTCATTGTCAGTATCAGAACTACATGGTCAATGGTGGAATAAGAGGAAAACAGCACAATATCATGGGAATCTACCAGCACTACGTATTAGGTGGAAAGGAGGATGAAGAAATTCCTGCCTTTATTCTACAATTCCGTGCATCATTACAGCTCATTTACACCTTCTGCAAAAGCAAATGACAATAAAATGGCATTGTGATAGTTCTGATTGATTTCTTATCCCACAGCTGCTGCTCAGTAAACTCTAACTTTGCAGTCTGTTTGCTCTAATTACCTGCTGCCTCTCTTCTGTAAGTTATCAACTTAGTGAGCATCATGCAGTGGTAGCTAAGGAGGCACTTAAAAAGTTACAATAAAGCATGAGAAAATGTCCCCTCAATTGTCAAATAGTAAATTTGCCATCCTTGGGGCAAAGTTGATTTTATTTTGGCTTGTAGAAGACATTTTAAGGTGTCTCAAATTGGGACAAGTTAATTTATGTCACCCTTTAACTGCTTCTGAATTCAAGGACATGAGGCAAATTATTCAGGCCAGAAACAGCACTTTTAATTAGATAATTTGCAACGTCTAGCACAATAGATTAAGATTATTTAGGTGAAAACACAGTACAAATAATAAGTCTAATGTAAAGAATAAATAAACATTCAAGACACAAAATAGAACCTCTTATTTTCAAGTCCTTCCACTAAGAGAATAAAAATCCATGGGCAGAAAAAAAATATATAATAAGCCATATTTGCCTCATAAAGTAAAATTATTCTATTCTTGCCAAACTGAAAGCACAAGTGATTCATCATTAATTCTGTATTATAAAATCTTCCCTTAAATAAATGAAATTTCTTTTACCAGTTTATGTAAAAATGATTCAGTGCCAGAATGATCTAGAAAGAGATATTTCACTTTGTGAAAAGCTTTTCCCTGCTTCCATCTGAAATAATAACATGTTTACAAGTGATAATACAAAGAAACTCTCCTTTAACAATGCTCTGAGCCCAGAGTACCAGAATTGAAGCAACCATGAAATGTGAACTCCATTCTTCAGTAAAAGCCTCAATCAATGTCCCCAGCAGGTGGTGGAGGACACAAGCCTTCTTCAGAATGACACCCACAATGTGCATTGCCAGGAACAGGAAGACAGTTTTGTAGATAATAAACCTGCTTGTCACTTGAGAAAAAAAATAAAAAATAAAAGAAAAAGAAAAATTACTTCTATTTGTGACACATTGTTCCATACAAACACACTCTGACTGTGCACATCCAACTTTCTCTTCATCACTGTTGAGATGTGCTTGGAACCTTTTCACACTGTCTATTGCCTCCCCATCGATGCTTTTATAAATCTGTGTGCATGGGTTTCACTGTCATACAGACTGCAGGCTCACATTACAACAAGGCCAGTTTAATCCCATTAGCAGGCTTAGTTCAGTTCTGATCCAAGTTTCAGCTGACAAAAGGGACCAAAACATTTTGTAAGTATAAAGACAAGACATGACAATTAGTATGGCAAGACCGTGTTTCAGGAAGAGAGAGCTTGGCCAGTCCTTTGCTGCTGTAGAGCCAAATCTCAGACCTTTCATCTACTATTTTCTCATGTCCCCCAAAAAGGGATGGAGTCAAAGTAAGTAGGAAGGTGAAGAATGGAGGGAGGTACTGCAATCACACCTTTTCCAACATTTCTTATATAGTATTTGTCAATAAAGTAAAAATAATCATGGACTCATAGAATAGCTTGAGTTGGAAAAGACCTTTAAAGGTCATCTAGTCCAACCAGACATCTTCAACTAGACCAGGTTGCTCAGAGCCCTGTCCAACCTGACCTTGAATGTCTCCAGGGATAGGATACCCACCACCTCTCTGGGCAACCTGTGTCAGTGTTTCATCACCCTCATGTAAAAAATGTCTTCCTTATACCTAACCTAAATCTCCCCTCTTTTAGTTTAAAACGATTACCCCTTGTCCTATTGCAACAGGCCCCGCTAAGAAGTTTGTTCCCCTCTTTCTTATAAGCTCTTTTTAAGTATTGGAAGGCTGCAAAATGTCTCCCTAGAACCTTCTCTTCTCCAGACAGTAATATTCTGGCAGTAGTAATGTGCTTTTCTATGCAAGAGGTCTAATTGTAAAGAGAGGACATGGTAACAACACTTCAGCTGTCTGTGTAAGACGACGATTGGCAGCAGAGGACATCTAGTGGTGTTCAGCTGTAAAACATAAGAATAAACAGAAGTCCGTGTGTTATTCCACTGGCAATGCTGGCTCCTAGGGTAAGGTTGCTGTGTTCAAGTGCTGTGTGCCTTCAGCAAGCATTTGTACCCGTGCTCTTTGCAATAAAATGCTATATATCTGCATTGCACAAAAATGTGTTAGATATGTACACAGGCTAGAAACACAGCCATAATTTATATACTTATAGATACATATATGGAGGAGGAAATCTACTACAAAGTTGCCTTTTAATGAACTTGCAAACTAAGCTTATTAAGGTGTGTGAAAAAGATCACTTAATTTTTTGTTTACAAATATATAATGCTGTGGTGTATCAGAAAAACTTGAACTAAAACTGAATAGCTGCTAGCATCAGATAAAATGATATTACCCCTTGGGATGAGACACTACTGCAAAAACTCAATCAACAGTCACATTCCCAGCAACACCACCTTTGTGTGCCTGTCTATGCCTTTATTAGCCACAATGTGATACTGCATACTCACTCAAAGTCCATACCAAGAGAGCTTCTCATAATGCCTCTGCCATATAGCAAAGGACAGGTGATTTTATTTATTTACTTATTCATTAAAAATGCAATTGAAAAGGAGGGTGAGGGGAGCCACTGTCTTTTCTGTTTAACTACACAGCAAACATATCTTCAGGATGGATTTTCAGCACAGTACCCTCTCTGGCCCTAATCCAGCAAAGCATGGATGGCTAAGAATGAAGTTAAGTACACACTTACATGATTTGATGGACTCAGCCAGTGCTGAGTACATTTGCACAGTCACATCTTAGGTGCACTTGTACAACAAACAAAAATAACAGTAATAGCTCACCAGAAGTTCCAGCTGTGTTCTGAGAATTTATTTCTATGTTCTTGGAAAATTTTGAGTGTTGAGCTGGAACAAAACAATAGGTGAAATCCAATGTATGGCAGACTGTTTGATGAAGCTAATGTTGGGAGCGTGTCCACTGTTTTGCATAGGATAGTCTTCCTCATAACTTAGAACTTTTAAAATAATTTTGTTCCAGAAGATAAGGCAATTTGACACTTGCATGATTGCCCAAATTGTCAAAATCCATAGAAAAACATTTTTCTTGGAGTCATTGATTTTTCTTTTGTTTCTTATTTTTGGGGAGGAAAAAAAAAAAAGAAGAAAAAGTGTCCAGTCCAAGTTGCACATTCCAGTGCTACTTCTTGAATGTTAACAGCCACACTTTGGGCTGATATATTGACATGCAATACTAAGATAATCTTGTATCAAGATAAAATGAAATGTCAAACATCAGGAAACCCTAATCTGAAAACTCAACTGGGTACTCCAGGCATCCTGGGCATCTGATGGCAACTTTGATGCCTAGAGTATCATTCCTGACCTCCAGGTACTGCTTCAGAAAAGTGTGAGGTCCCCCTAGATCCTTCCTCATAGCAATGAGCCCCACATGCTTTGAATACCATCTCTTGTTTCAGGGAATGTCCACTCCCCTCCTACCATGAACCATTGTGAAGAGCCTGGCTCCATCTTCCTGATGACCTCCTCGTAGATATGGAAGGCTGCTATTAGGTGCAAACTCTCTCTTCTCCAGGTTGATGAAGCCAATTTCCCTCTGCCTCCTGTCACAAAGAATGTACTCCATGTCCCTGATGGTTTTGGTGGCCCTCCACTAGACTTAATCAAGTTTATCAACATCTTTCTTTTGTTGGGCCCCAACACTGATAATTTTTGTGGCCCTTTTGTGGGTGCCCTTGAGCAGATCCATGTCTTTCTTGTGCAGATGGCTGCAGAGCTGAACACATGACTGCAAGTGGAGTCTTGTCAGAAGGGTATAGAAAGGGAGAATCACTTTCTTCGACCTGTTGGTCATGCTTTTTGATGCAGCCCAGGATGCAGTTGGTTTTTTGGGCTGTAAATGCACATTGCCAGGTCGTGATCTTCATGTCAACCAACATACCCAACCCCTTCTCCTCAGGACCGCTCTCAATCCACTCATTGCTCAACCTCATTCCAGATAAACTTGTTCTTGTTTGTGAATAACCAGCAAATTGACAGCGGGACAGCCTAGCTCGGCCAAGCCCAGCCTGGCACAGCCTGGCCCAGCTCAGCCTGGCGGAGAGTATCTTTGGTTCAGCACCCTGGCCAGCGCGCCTTGGTTCCCTGCGAGTTGCCGCGGTTGGGGCTGTGCCGCAGGATCTCGGGAGGAGTTTCCTCTGAGTGAGGAAAACACTTCTTCAGTCTCCTCCACAAGATCCACACAGCCCTGGCCTTTCAATAAAGGGTGGAAGGGGTTTAGAGTGTCTATTGATAGTCCTGGGCTATGCTTTTTGGGCTGGTGTGGAAGCATTAGGCAGCTCTTAGGCATGAGTGCTTGAACCAGGTGCAAAGAGATGTTTATGAGTCTCTAGCCCCAGTGATTCCTTGGCTTGTACTGAAAATAATGCAAAACTCTTAGGCAATGTCAGGTTGCTTTGCTATGGCATTTTCGACTCCATTTATTCTTCACTTTTGCTAACAGTGCCATATTACTGTTGGCAAGGCTTCTTCAAAAGAAAAACATATCCGTAAGAAAAACAGTGATGAACTTCTTAGGATGTGATCACAGATGTCAGGAATCCATGACCTCCCAGTGCAATACGTGCTATTGAACTGGAGAGGATGAAAGAAGAAAAGAAATATCAGAAACACAGGGGACATTAAGACTCCTGAAGGTTTACTTTGTTAAAATCACAAGTGTGCAGTCTTCTCTCATTGTTTTCCACCTAGTGGTGGCTATGAGGTCTCAGATATAGTTGTCCACTGTCTTCATCCCATTTATAGTTCTCCTCCTGAAGATGATTCTCTCTCGCTGCTCTAATTCTGGTCTTTGCAAAGGGTCTTTGTCTTCCTCCATGAGCACAGCTGATGCTCTCCAGCTCTTGGAGACCCCACTACACCAGAGAGCTTGGAGAAGGAGAAGATGGATGTGACTGTACCCCCTCACACACACCAGTGACTGTGGGGAACAGATGGATAAAACATGTCTGCAGGGCAGGATGACTGAAAGACTGGGAAGCCTTTCCATATCAGGAAAGGCTGAGACAATTGGATTTGTCCAGCCTTGAGAAAAGAAGGCTTAGGAGGGGCCTTATCGCCATGTTCCAATATTTAAAGAGCGGCTAGGAAGAAGATGGAGATTCCATTTTTACAAGGAGTCACATGGAAAAGAGGATGGGTAATGGGTACAGGTTACTCCTGGTGAGATTCACTTGAACACAAGAGGAAAATTTTTCACAAGGACAATTAGCCATTGGAATAGCCTCTCCCAGGGAACTGGTGGGTTCCCCAGCACTGGACACTTTTAAGATTGATCTGGATGGGGTGCTAGGACATTTTGCCTAGACTGTGCTTTTGCCAAGAAAGACTGGACCAGATGATCCTTGAGATCCCTTCCAAGCAGATATTCTATGATTCTGTGATGGAGATGAGGACCTGCCACCCTCACCCTAGACACAGCTGGATACACCAACTTGCCCACCATCCCCTGCCTGAGGGGCAAGGATGGGGACCCCCTCCACACTCTCTCCATAACAGCAGTAGCGACAACACCTTCCACACCTGTTGGGCACGTGGGGAGAGTGACGACTCCCAGGGAGTGCCTGTGGGGTGTCTGGGAGGACATGGGACACACACACATCCCACTCAGCCGCGGCTTCCTTCGCGGCAGCCCCGCAGTTCCCACCTTCCCCGAGGGGACCCACCAGCGCTCAGCGCAGCTCCTGCTCCTCTGCCAGGTGCCGCCAGTCTCGCTCCCCGACAGAGTACCGCCGGTCCCTCTCGCCGCCCGAGTGCCGCCGGAGCGGGGTCATGAAGGCGGGGCGAGCCGGGGCCGTGCCGCTGCCGCCGCCGCTGCTGCTGCTGCTGCTGCTGCTGGCGTTGTCCGGCCCGGGGCCGACGGGTGAGTGCGGGAGGAGGACGGGGACTGCATCCTACTGGAGGGAGAGAGACGGGTAGGAGGAAGAGGGGAGGTGGGGCCGGTCCCTGCAGCCCCGTCCCGACCAGGCGGGTCAGAGGGCCACAACTGGAGCAGGGGAGAGCCGTGGGGGTGAGGAGTTTGCAGCGCGGCAGTAGGTTAAAAAAATAGTTGTCAGAATAATTAATGGAGGGTGTTTGGGTTGTTCTTTCTTTCTTTCTTCTCTGTTTGACATGAATCGAAGCTTTTCCTGCTGGAGCAGCCTGAAACAAGAACTTGGATGGAAGCAAATCGGTTGTGATTTGCATGTTTTGTTGGGAAATGCTCCTGTGTCCCTCGGCAAGGGCTAGGTGCGTGCATCGGTGTTCTGTTTTTACTCGTCAGGCCCTGACATACCTGAACTAAGTGCTTAAATGATGCATTAAAGCCTCAGTGGAAGAGCAGGTGCTCTCAGGTAGCTTCTGCTGCCCTCACTGTCCCTTCTTTCCCCACAGTGACTGTGGGCAACTGCTGGGGAAAATCTGGTAAGGAAATAAGCATAGAATATGATCAACTGAGAAAATAAATCCATAAGCATAGACAAAACCAGGTTGTTACTTTAAAGCATGAGAGATCTCCATGGTAATGTGTTTCATGGGAATTGATTTCTTCTTTTTGCTGTTTTTTTCTACTCTGTTTCTGCTACATTCTATGTCACTGATAATGGTCATGTTCTGATTTCTTGTGATGTATCCCCAGCTATTTAATTCAGTACAAATACTTTTGATGCTCAGCCATGGCTTAATGGGTAGCAGAAGGGACTAAGTGGGTTGGGTTTTTTTCCTTTTAGATCTCTTCTTTCCATCACCATTAACCCTTTTGGTAGGTTACTGAGCTTTTCTTGTAAGAGATGTATTGTATACTAATTTGTGCTGGAGGTGTTCCAGGTCCCACTCATGCAGGGAACCAGAATCCCAGTTATTACATGCTTATTTGGCAGCATGTTAAAGGCTCTTCCTACTTTAGAAAAAAAAATCCTGGTACATACTTAGTTACAAAATACTTTGTCCTAGTCCTTTCCTTTAGGCAAAGAGTTAAAGAGTTCAGGCACTACAGTTCATAAAAAAGAGCCATGAAAATGAGTATTAGAATCATAGAATCACTGAAGTTGGAAAAGACCTTTAAGGTCATTGAGTCCAACCATAAACCTAACACTGCCAAGTCCACCCCTAAACCCTGTCACTCAACACTACATCTACATGTCTTTTAAACCCCTCCAGGGATGGTGATACCACCACTTACCTGGGCAGCCTGTCCCACCACTTAACACACAAAAGCAGCTATCAAACAAACTAAATACCAGACTAGGTTAAAAAAAGTTAAAAAAGAAAGGCTGAGTAAATGAAAGAAGTCAAGTACTAGCAGATGACATACTTGGCTAGGAAGAAACCTAACTAGCTAGATATGAGACAACATAAAAACTCCAGTTAAACAAGCAAATTTACAACATTCGACTTTACACAGATTAAACTGAGATAACTGCAAAGCCTCTGATCATCCTCAGCCTGTTTTACTATTTATCCATATCCTGCAAGAAGTAATACCTGGGAATTTCTGCTCCATTAGAACCACCAGATGAGACACATTATTTAAGAATCTTGCAGGTATGAACTGTTCTTTTATAAATATCTAGTCTCCAGGATCTGAGGCCCAGAGATCTGCCTTTCTGCTGCAAAAAACATTTCAGGGACACAGAATCACAGAATGGCTGGGCTGGAAGGGACCTCTGGAGATCATCTCATTCAGCCTCCCTGCTCAAGCAGGCCCACCTAGAGCTGGCTGCCCAGGACGGTGTCCAGATAGCTTCTGAATATCTCCAAGGATGAAAAGTCCAGAGTATCTACAGGCAACCTGTGCCAGTTAGTTGTGTTTTGGTAAAAAAAGGTGTTTCTTGATGTTCAGATGGCACTGCCTGTGTTTCAGTTTGTGTCCATTGCCTCTGGTCTTGGCACTGGGCACCACTGAAAAGAGCCTGGCTCCATCTTCTTTGCACCCTCCCTGCAGATATATATACACTTCTTCTCCCATTTTTCCTTTAAAATGCCAAAGGAAGAACCAGTTTTCAGAGAGTTCAGTACTTCCTGTCCCATCCGGAAACTAGACATAAACAAACAGTTCCACAGGCAGCAGAACTGATGGCGCCTGGTTTCCTGTGACCTCTTATCTCCTGTTTGGGTTATCCTGCATCCATGAATGTGTGCTTTGTGCCAGGTATTTCCCATGGTGTGGATTCTATACTGGTTCTTCTGTCATAGAAACACTACCATGAGCCTTCTATCCGTATGTGAAGAGGTGAGATAGACATATAGACTCACACAAACTCCAGACAGTGGAGGACCAGACTCACATGATAAGAACATGAGCAGCAAAGCAGTAGAAGTTTCTAGAAGTGCATACTGTGATAATAATGCTGGTCAGACATTGTCCTTCCAGTGATCTCCTTTTAGGAGGAATGGGACACTTTGCTTCATTTTTAGCTCCTTCATTGACCTGGGAGCTTCTAGGGTTATAGTAGACACACTATGGCTTCAGTTCTGTTTGGCAAATTCTGCTTTTCTATCTGGACCTGGACAGAATCATTTAGAAGAAGCATATACAATAAAATATTTAGAAAAAGAGATTATGGAAAAAGTGTTTCTTTGTTTAAGATTTAATAAATATGGGTGTCAGATGCTAAGAATTACACATTGTGCCAGATGTTTTATGTATGTTAGGAAAAGGAAGCATTAAGGTTATAGCACAGTCATCTATTTGTTAACCTTTCTGGCAGGTGCTGAAGGAATTACACATAAAAATGTACTTTCCATAAATTTTGGAGTGTATGAAGAAGATTAATCATCCTGCAATCATGGGTCAGATGCTCAGCTGATGTAAAATGATGTCATTCCACTGGACTCAGTGCAATTATGTTGATTTACACCAGCTAAGTATATCATACCTACCCCTATATTTAATATGTTTTCCTAATTAAAATTGAGATCAGAACAAAAACATTGTTCAGCACTCCTTCAGGATTTATTCCATTATTCTAATTGCTTGTAGAAAGAAATACCATAACCTTCATATCCTAAATTGAAAACTAGTATGGAACTGTACACAGCTGTATGAGGGGAGGACTTATTCTTGAGAGTCTGTTTGTAATTAAAATCAATTATTAACAGCCTAAATGGCTCCAAATCAAAATAAGCCAGGATCTGCTTGGAGTAAGTTTGGTAGGATCAAGATGCTAATAACATTCTATGGATCTTGAAAAAAACCCCAACAAATAGTTGAAATAACTTACAAGTAAATAAAAGTCTCTAAATCAAATCCAATCCCTTTGAAGTTTGCTAATGCACCTTGCTTATCTTGTAAATTCATGCAACCTCTAAAGAATTTCAAGAGTAATTTTAGAAGTGCTTGAGGCTTTCAAAGCTGTCCATGAGATATATGAAGAAAACTTTTCAAAGCCACTGAGTGATGTCATCTTCCATGTTATATTCTCAAGAATGGTTGAGTATCTAGAAGACTAAAATAGATAGAAAATAGAAGACTTTCTGCTGCCTAGTGGTTTATCACATCTGATCTGTACCCAGAAAGTGCCCAGGCACTACACCAGTCACTTGAACACAGTGGCTTATCCACCAGAGGCAGAATAACTTGATGAGTTAATACTGTGACCATACATTGACTTCCATGGACACACTTCTGAAGCTACAATTTTGAAGTTAGATAGGCATTCTTAAATGCAAATCTTTGGGAAGTTGCTGGAGGTAGTTTTTTTGCTGGTCATTTAAGGCCCATCATAGTTTTTCTATTGAATCTGCAAAAATATCTTTCTGATTTCTGATACAGAGCTTTTCCTCATCTTATTCAGTGGTAGATGTTGCCTGTTCCATCATTTACAGACCACAAAGAAGATGATCCCCAGAAATACCTCCAGCAATAATTGGCCACTTCTTAGTCTTACATACCTGAGGAAAAAACCTGGAAACAGCCTTTTCAATTTGAAATGATCTATTTATTCTTGTGTATGATAGCAATGATCCATCATATCACACATTACCAGAAATCCCAAAGCTGTATTTGAAGTATAGCACCTTATTCATCATTTCCCTAATGGTTTCTTTGCCCCAAGATAATTTAATTCATCGAAGTTTGGCTTGATGACCCTTCCATACACTCTTCATCTTTGCACTAGAGAACATATTCTGAAGATATTTAGGAGCTGTAAAAGGCAGGTAGGACGTATGATCTTTCTTATAAGGTGCTTTTAAAAATCCCAGTAGGCAAATCCATGTTTCTTATGCACGCAGAGACAACAGAAAGTCTCATCTGAGCCTTTAGACAAACAGGGTTATGGAAAGCTGAGTTGATTAAAATGTGCTATTAGATATCTACTGTAATCCACAGAGGCCAGCCAGTATGGGGCTGATCTCAAAGCACCTACTGATTATGATATATATTGTTTTTAGGTGACAAATATACTACAATTTTCCTGCTTGCTTTGGGAACCTGTGAGTTTAAACTACCTCAGTGGAGCTAATTGTTTTTTCCTGTAATTCATCCTAAAGTTTCCTTTGTATAACTTCATCCTATTACTCATAGTCTTACCTCATAGCCCATGGTCCCTCTGAAATTTGAAATTACACATGCTTGTATGACATACATACATAGCTACTTTCTATGTCCCCTAGCACTGTCATTAGATTGCATCAGACTTGGCTAGATTTTGAAAATCTTTTTTTTTAACATAATAATTGTTGTGTTACTAACATTTAATTAGTTGCTTGTTTAGTCTAAATTTCTGTCAGTTCATTAATGTCTTTGTGTTCCTCAGCTGTCACTGACCTGAACAGTGTATTAACCTGCACTGCTCACCAATTCAGTGCTGCAACCAAGCGGCAATATAAATCCATACAATTCTAAACAAACATATACAGAGGTCTCCATTGTGTTTAAAAGGGACAAATCAACCTACACCCCTTCCTAGAAGCCATTTGCCTGAATCTTCTAGCATGAGGTCGTTATCTTTCCTTTTGCATGGCATTTCTTTTCTGCACAACTATATTAAATGTGGAATAGAAAGAGAATCTTCATTGAAATGGAGTAAACAGGCTCTGTGGACTTCTACCTTTGAAAAGAAATGGAAAAATAGCAGAAAACTTCTGTCAGTGCTTAAACCCCTCTGTTTTGGTATTGAGGGACACAGTTAAGTGGGCAGAGGAGATAACCGGCAGGAAAACAGTACCCTGAGTCATTCTGCAGACAGGACAGGTGGAAAAGCAGGAGAGTTATGTCTGACATTAAGAAATGTACAAGTTTATTTTGCATGCAGTTGGCACTCTTGGTACCATACAGCAGGACTAATTCATGTACCTCTAGACTTCTTTCAAAGCCATTAAACTCCCACAGCTAGAGCACAGCGTTTTCTTCCCCCTCACTTTCTCAACTGCAAGTGTCTAGCCCAGTGGCTGGCATCTCTGTAATGGCAGGGGATGGAAGCTCCTGCTGCACTGTTTCCTTCAGAAGGTTTCAAGACTTCCCACAGGGAGAGCTGTCAGCATAAAACAAGTTGTGCCCCTCACTGATGGGACTGCAGTATGGTCCTAGTGTATGTGCTAGAGGAGGAGCTGGTACAGACATCTGTGCTGCATGTTGCAGGGCAAGGCTACATCACCTGCCTCACACTTGCAGCATTCAGGCTAGTGCTTAAAAGAATCATGAGAACTCTCTTTAAATGATAAACTTGTTAGGTCTTTGTATTTGCCTCCCTGTTTCTGCACCTTTTTTTTCCTCTCACTTTGCATTTCCAAGCCTTTTTCAGAGGCAGGATGAGGCCCAACTTCCAACTAAAGTTGTGAAAATGGACATGAGGTTTGAGAGTAGCCAACAGAAGCATGAAGAAGAGCAGTCCTACAGACCCACTCAGCAAAACACTCAGGAAACCTGACCTGCTGGTTTTGGTAGTATAAATCTGAGGACTACAACCTGTGTTAAGAGCCAAAGGTTGTATTTACCAAGTAAACCACTTACTTTGTTAACTGTGCAATGAAAGGAGCAAAAGCATCTTTCCTAGCTTCTGGAAGACTGTTAGATGGTACCTCTAATCCTATTTCAAGTAAAATTTGGCCTTTAACATGAAGATGAAGTCAAAATGCAAAGAGCAGCTAATTCACACTCTTCAAAGACACCTACTCTGCTCCAACAACCTTGTACATCACCTCATACAGTGAATTCTCATTTAATTTACAGACATTCATGTTCTTTTTTGAAGAACATGATATTTCCTCCTTTCTAGCCTGCTGTGTTCATTCTCCCAGATCCAGTTGAATCACATCTGGGACAGAAAACTTTATTTTTTTCTCTTTATGTCTGCAGATCTTCTCATACCCTGTAGAGATACATAAAGAGCCATCTTCTGCTAGCTGGATGGGATGAAAAAGTTCTGGGCAATTTATTACCTGAAGTTATTGTATTTTGCTCCTCTAGTACATTCTTACAGATCACAGGCATAGTGAAATTATTAATGACTGAGGACAGTCATCTCCACAGGTCAAGAAGTGGTTTCATGGTGTTGTGCAGGATTTGATGAACAAGTGGCTATGCAGGGCTGGAGAGAGAAAATTGCACAAGAGACCTTTGAGAACAACAGGAGACTTTACTGAAATTGCCTGATCTAGTGAGAAGTTCTTGACGTAAAGGATTGTGACAGAAGGAAATTACAGTGTCTGAAATACCTCAGCATCAAATCTACTTTGTGCAAGGAGATAGGAGAATTGTAGGCCCTCTGTGTGGGAAGAGGGCTAGGAGGCACACAATCTCAGGATGTTTACTCCAGGGCCATATACCTTCAGTGCATTCAATGGGCAGATAACTCCTGGTCTTCCCATCATCACAGCTGGGTAAAGAACATACTGTAGCCTGTGTGCTTCCACTTAGCAGCAGAGGAATTTGAAAGGACTCTGTATATCTTTAAAAATCTCCTGAAACTCAGATCCTGGTAATGAAAAATTCCATTTGTAGTAGAATGTGGTTGTCAGACTTCACCTAACACACATCTCATTCCTTTGGGTATGCAAATCTGCTAGTACTGTCCTGTACTACAGCAAGGCCTTGCAGATTTCTGCCAACTCCCAGAACTTCCTTTCTTCTCTCTAATACTTTCTGAGGAAAAGCAGAGAACTGCAGAACTCATCTCTTTGATTAGGAGGGCAAAGTGGAGCATTGCTTATGGGAAGACTCAAGAAGATGGCTGTCAAGGTCAAAAGGCATCTGCCTGTCCTCAAAGAGTGACCCCTGAGCTGGATAGGCTGGCTGTTTTCTTAGAGGAGAGAATTAAGTCTTGAAGAGGAATTTCAAAGAGAGAAAGACTGTCAGTTTAAGACCGAGAGGTAGAGTGTAAATAGGATCATGAGAAACATAAACAAATACAGGATTAAGCAGGCTTTATCAGAAGGAACCTGCTGAGGGACAAATTCTGGTCAGACAGAGCAGTGCCATGAGAGTCTTATGAGGTCAAGCTGGAGCTTGATATGAAGCCTGAAGTGCAAAAATATCTACTTCTTTCCTTCTCTTGCACAGTCTTGCTCCCTATCACTGACACTGAGATTTGCCCATTTTCCTTCGTTGGAGGGTCAGTTTGCTGTTAAAGAACAGCAGGACCAGCTCTATGGGTATCTGAGCTGGCAACCTCTTTGCCATTAAAGCTGGAGGCAGCGTAACTTAATAGGAAAAGTCAATAGTGCAGAAAAAGGACAAGCCTAGACAGCTCTCTGTGTTCTCCCTTTGCAGAGGGACTGGCCCCAGCCACCTCTTGCATCTGTGCAGGGAGGGTTAGCATGCTATTAGCATATCACTTATTCACTGAAAGAGAGGACTTGTATACCAGCAGCAGCTCAGACAGACAGGATCCCAGGGCAGCTGCATTCCCTCTTTCCGAGGCGTTGCCATGCAGACATGTCTGCAGTGGCTGAGATGCAGAAGCAAACAGATGGGATAGGTGAAAAATGAACTCATGCTTGGAGCAGCTGAAAATGGTACAAAGGGAAGCAAAGACCTCTCGGTGGCATTCACAGATGCCACTCGCCCTTGTGTTACCATCTGAATCCTTTGGCAGTGCTTCACATTTTGCAGCGACTTTGCTTTCTCAGTTAGTTGAATGCGAGGGCTGATCTTGATGTTCATGCTATCCCTTGTTTGTACTGCAGGAGTAACACAGAGCCACCTTCCTTGTTCTGAGGCACTGGGCACCCGTTTAATGAGTCCTTGTACAACAGAGCTTACAGTCTGTATACAAGGCAAGACAAAAGGGCAAGGAAAAACAAAATAGGTGAAAAGGACAATGTAACAGTGAAACTATCACAAATTTAGCTACTTACGACGAAAAGTAACAAGAATCAAGGCTGGCATTCTCACAGCCCTGGCTCTGCTAGGGAACGTTTTGTCTGGCATCATAACAGAGGTGAGCTTTTAATTAGTATGATCTTGAAATCACTAGGATATTGGCACAGTAGGAGTAGTGGCTGTGCTTCAAAACCTCCCATTTAAAAGTGCCCAGGCACTGGAGAAAAAAGTCTTAGATGAGAAACACCAATAAAAGCCACAGCATATTTCTGACTTCTAAAAATGTTCATCAGAATCGCTGCTCTACTCACAAGGTGAAGAATGGAAAAATCTGGCCCCTATTAAAGAAAAGCTCTTGATTAAGATGGTGATTTTAGTGCAGCTTTCAAAGGAAAATCCTATTTAAAGCTCCTGTTTCCTCATTTTGATAGATTCCCCTGGGAAATGCACATAACGTTTAGAAAACACAGTGTGCTGTCCTTTGAACTTCGATGAAATTCCACATGGAAAATACAACAGCTTGGTATTCTTCTTGCTAACAGAGTCAGCAGAGAGATAGAGGTATGCAGAATGCACTAAATAGATATAAAATAATCATCTGTGCCAAAAAAGGGGAAACAAGCTCTGGATTAAAAATGACTAGGTGAAATGGAGTGTGTGTCTTGTTTCTGCTTTTGTTTTGAATGCAGGATTCTGCACTTGCAAAATCACCCCACCTCTGATGAAAGAATATGACTCTCCATGCAAAAATCAGATGCATCAGTGCTTATGCAGAGGAATAAACATGCTGCATCAAGCATACCCTTTCTTTATGGCAATGATCAAATAATTTAAAAAATGCCAAATGTGAGATTTGTCTATAAAGCAGGGATGAATTACACAGGAATGTCAATAAGGCAGGAACTGGGAAGGTAAATAGAAAATAGGCTCAGACATAGATTTTAAAGCAATCTGGTAGTGTTTTTAAGCCAAGCACAGGATTTTATGGTAAGCATGTATGTGCTTAACATGTTCATCACACTCCTGACTGTGGGACATAACAAGGGACAGTACTGCAAAGCTGTTAAGCAGGGAGTACCTGACATTGATTTGGATATTGAATAGCAACTCCACAGACAAAAGTGACATAGTCTGTGCTGCTGGACAAGTTCATTGCTTTTAAGGAGTATTTTTTAGGGAAAAGTGTATATTGATTCTCAAGAAAAAACACAGCTAAATAATACTGCTTGTTGGATTTGACAGATCTTGGCTGTTCATTGTTCTAGAAGTTTTTACCTGCATGAGGCAAATATCTAACCCCAGGGTGAGTGTCAGTGCCAAGCACAGTCCAAATGAATTGGTTAAGCTAAAACAAGGTCAAAAAGTGTGTCGAACAGAGTCTTACCACCCAGGAACAGAATTACTCCAAAACCATTTTCAGGGCCTCGTGGCTCAGGTATTATAGCAGTCTGTCCTCATATTCACTACACTGTTTTTTTTATTTCATTCTCATGACACCCATAAGGGTATTTCCACAGAACCAGGTTCAATAGCTGGTTTATATTTTCTTTTTCCAAGAATGAAAAACATCATGTGTGGGATTCATTTGACCAAATACAGCCATCTGTTTCCAAGCTAGTCACCCTCTGACTTCCTTTAGACTCTCTGCAGAGGAAAAGTGCTTGGAGGGAAAGATTATCTCATATTAAAGACAGCTAAAATTAGGCAAGTTAATTGTGCCCTCAAAGAACATATTTCTTGCTTTTCCTTGCAAGCAAGCTGAGATACACGAGCTCAGATGTCCCCATGTACAGTGAAAATGTCTAAACTTAACTGAGATAAATGCCAATGTGTCTTATTTTGTGCTTTTTTTCTTTTTAAGTACCACCAGTGTTGTGGGGTTTGCTCCATTCCTGAAGTAATTTCTGACTTGTCACTACCCTGTCATCACTAGGTGAGAACACAGAGTTGCCTCCCTTGTGCACAGCAGGAACACACCACTCCAGTGCAGAGGACTCGGCGTCACCAGCTCTTAGTGCTACAGTCATTATCATCATCACCATTATCATCTCAGGGAGTGCTTACTTGTGTTTCCTCAAGTACATCTGCTCTGGATGTTGCAAAGCTACCCAAGTAGTACCAGACAGAAGACTTGGTGCTAGCAGATCTGAAGAACAAGTCTAATCTCAATTTACCAGGTGATTTAGTCAACTGTGATAGGAAATATCTGTAACTAAGAAGAAATAACAGGAAGTAGAGGAGATTTGCTATTCAGTAAATAACAGTAGCTAACAGACCCACGCTTAATATCAGGGATTTGCCATACTGTGTGCTTTGCATCTTTTACTGAACCTTCCTAAGTATAGTGAATCTTCTTCTGAAGTTTTCTGATTAAATGCTACTATAGATCACACTTTCCAGTACTATTTGGCTCTCCTTGACAATATTTTTTATCCTTTCTGATAATACCTTTTTACTGTATTGTTTCTTGACACTTGTTCTCTGCTTTCATATTTGAAAATGGATTTGGTGTTTCAGAGTTCTGCCATTGCTACCAAGTGTTCTCTCATGGAGAGAGAAAGAGCCCAGGACTGGATACCTTGGGAATTGCCAGAGGGCAAAATAGGTGATCTAATGATCTTTTGGCCCTCTGATGTTAAATTGATCTTCTGATCTTAAAGTTTGCTAGCAGGTGCTCACATTTCTGTTACTCACAGATCTTTAAAGTCTATGTGTTGATTTTTCTTTACTCTTGTAACATTTCATATTTGCCACTGAACCATGTTAGCTGTGGGGAAAAAAACACATCTGGATGATAAAAAAATATAAAGTTGAAGCTTTCTGACAGCAGACATTTTTACACTTTCCTGGGACCAGCTAAGAAAATGAAGTTCAGAAGAAAATGTCACTGGAAGAGCTCTTCTTGGGTGATTTTGTCTTATGCTGGGCAGGGAAGAATTAACAAGCTTTCTTGGAAGATCTGATTGTGGGGTTTGCTGTGCAGTTCCAAAGCAAAAGTAGTACAGAAAAATAAAGGTAAATATTCAGAAATGGCTTTGTGACCTGTCTACATCAAGTCTTTGAAATGTCTCATGTATGGCTTTATTTGCCCTTTCACAAAGGTGCCTCTCCTGAAGACATTGCTTTTATGTCAGCCTCTCCTTTGCCACCTTAAAACAAAAGACAACTGGTCTGGTCTTTGTTTTTACTGTAAAAAAAAAAGAAAGCTTGAAAATGGGAGAGTTGAAATACCCATGAGGAAAATTGAAAATGAAACTCTTATTTTTACAGATCTGCCTGTGTGAGATGAGCCAATTCACATTTTTTTTCAAGAGCTGGGTTGCCAGCACTATATGCCAGGCAGATTTTGGACCTGATCTGTGTCTCTCAGGCACGCAGTGCTCCTAATCCAAAACCAAAGATGAAATACAAGAGCCAGAACCACTGTTATTTTGGGAGAAGGCCAACAAAAGGCAGTGCAACTCTGCATTCAGACCTGGATATCATTGTGTGAATAAAATCCATTATTCTTATTCAGATTTGACCTGCACTTGATCAGCAGTACTTATGCTTAAAAATCACACATTTATCTTGCCATGTTAAAGCTGTATATTGTATTTTAGCTCCTAAATCTCCAGGTATTTCAGTAGCTGTGTGTATCGGCATCAATAGTAAGTTAACTGAAGAGCTGATTTCTATTAGGTGAAAGACTGATGTTGACAAATCTACTTAACAGCTGTGCATATTGGTGGAAAAAAAAAGGAAAATAAATCATGATCCCTTTTGCATTGTATAAAATGACTCTTGTATATTTATCTGTAAGTTTCTATTGCTTATGCACCAGATAGCTATTTGTGCAAACCAGCTAGCAAGCCTCAGCAGTCCAAAGAAAGCCCATAAGCACTGTTGATAGCTATCAATATATGCTGGTAGTTGTTGATATTTTGACAGTTGTATTGACCACATAGTATTTTGTGTTTGGTGTTTTGTTTTCATTAAAATTTTTTCTCACATCTTAACCATTTCTTACTGATACATCTAAATAAACTCATCAAATGCACAAATGTGATTATTCTTGAATATTGATGTGCTTGGGTTAGTTAGTTCCATTTTAGGTACCTGTGGTATCCTGATTTTACAAAAAGGAATGGCTTTACTCAGATTTGTTTCAGCATGCAGTCAGCCTACTGCCACAGCTATTCTGGCTAGGAACATGGATGTTCCTCTCTAAAGATGGGACTTGAGAGACCTGGATTTCTTGCTCTTCCAAAGACCTCAGAGCAGTTCTAACACTTTGAAGGACCTCTGCATATCTGTCCAGCATCAGTGCTGCCTGAGGAAAGCCACACCAGCAATTCCCACCAACCTCACAACCAGCAGGTTACACCTTCTGCTACTGTTTCTATCCTTTCCTCCACTGAGACCTACTCCACTAGACAAGTCACTCGAGTTAACCGAAGAAACAACAGAAACAGTTAGTGGTTAGTTACTGCCCTGGGCAGCAGGAGGCATGGGCACTGCTTCTGTATTTGCCATTAACCTTCAGAAAAGAAGACATAACTGGAAACAGACCAGGATCTGCTATTCTCCCAGGTCAGCTGCTCACTCAGTCAGAAAAATATGGGCCTGATTGATTTGTAATATTTTTATGCACCATGTGACAGCAGTGCTGAGCATTCCAAAGATTAGAAGGAGACTGAGGGAAGTTAGTAAAAAAGACTTGGGTGTCAGAGCTGTAAAGCCTCTATATCAGTGGCTTGCAAGGAAATCTAACTTCTTAATTCTCCTTTTTTAAGCCCATTTTGCAAAATGCAATTCTTCCTCCTTTGCTCACACTCTGTCCTTAGGAAAAAAGCCCCAGCAAAGAGGGGGCAACATCAGCAAAAGATCCTGTGAAGGTATCCACCAGAGGGAGTTACACGAATGCAGCAAACCCAGACTGCAATGTAAATGGTAGTAAACAGGCTGGGAAGAGCTGCCTGGCCTGGTGCTCCTCGCGACGGGCAAGCTGCAGCCCGCAGCTGCTGGTAAGGAGCCTGGGCTGAATTCAGAGAAGTACTGACCCAAATCTGCATAATCTTAAGTGAATACTCAGTGAACTCTAAGGAATTGCTCTGTGCGTTGCATTAAGCAAGTGTTTTATTAGAGTGGGGTCAAAATACTCAGTGCTTTGCAGGATCATATGAGGAAAAGAAAAGACTCTGTTTACACCTCGGCTTTTATTTTTCCCTCACTGGTTCACTTGTTAAAAAGAAAGCTAAGCCAGGGTTAGCCTTGTTTCTGGGAGGCCCGGGGAGGAAGCCTTGGAAGCAGATCCAAGTGCTTCCACTCAGGAAGAGTTTTTGATGAGGCTGCCTCCACCACGCAGTGACAGCAGCTGCAGAGCCTGTGGCTCCCGCTGGAGCCTGAGTCCCTCTCCCAAAGAGAAAAGCAGTGAAATGATGATGCCTCTCCATCCAAAATATAGGATAAATCTCAAGTTCAATGTGAAGTCTACCTTTGAGATCTTTTTGTTCAATTCATGTTAATACTATTTTCAGCAGAGGGGAATAGTGCATACTATCCCCTTATCAGAAAATTACTCAAATTCCTGACTCCCTCTGCCCCAGAAAGCAGGCATATCACAGTGCTAGCAAGCCATCATGGAAATATCCCACACTAAAAATACCATTTTAGAGCTTTTAAAAAATACAT
Organism: Bucco capensis; assembly: GCA_013396975.1. NCBI lineage: Eukaryota > Metazoa > Chordata > Aves > Piciformes > Bucconidae > Bucco > Bucco capensis. Next base: position 304,449 of record VWZO01016427.1, read on the forward strand.
ATGTATTATTTTTAATGCACTTCCTGGCTATCCTGGAAACTTGAATAGTTCCTAAAAGAAATTTAAGAAAAAGCACTCCACCCTGCTGGAGACCTCAGTCCAAATTCTGATTGCTATTAGAAGCACAAGAAGTTAATCTCAGCTATGTGCTTTGACACTGCTCCTGGCTGAAGGCTAGCAGAGGCTGTGAGAAGATCTTAAATGAAGGTGATTCCTGCCTTGATGAGATTATTTTCCAATAAGAAAAAAAAAAAAAAGGCATTGCAATATTAGGAAAGGACTAGGCTGTTGTTTCTGTGACCACAAGAACTGTCAGGAGAACAGAAGGAGATGCAGAGAGTGTTTTGCTTTAGGACATTCCTGAGCTGGAATTCCAGCGCCGAAAGGAGCCGGCCCCCAGCCCAGGGCACAGCCTTTTGTCACCTCTCCTCCCTCTGTAAACCAGGCATCTTAATACCTCTACTTTTCAGAGGAATGCTAAATAAAATGCCTTGAAAATGAAGTGCCTGTGCTGCTGTCACGCTGCCAACTCTCCAGTGCTGTGCAGATTCATATTGTAACAGCAGCCAAGGTCAGGGAAGCATTAGTCAGTTTGAATTTGGCAAACGGGGGTGTTGGTGTCTGATAGCCTTCTCTTGCAGATTAGATTAGCATGAAATGCCCTGCCTAGGTTATCCTTGAAAATCACTCTAGCTACTGCAGGAGTTCACTGGTCATTGCATTAGCAGGGCTGAAAGCAGAACACTTACTTTCAACATACATTTGCTTCACCAGTCCTGATTTTCCAGGTTGTTAGTGTTGGTTTAAGCCTGTATGATTTGAATATAAATATCTCCAAACTGTTCCTATTTAAGCTAATGTTCTTTCACCCTTTTCCTCTTTAAATTTCTTTAAAGCATATCTAAGGAGTTTCTATTGATAGGCCATTTTCAATCATGGTTCTCTCACTATGAAGGTCTTATTGGTCCTGTCTAAGGGTGTAGGGTTTTGTATAATGAATTACTGCAGAAAGACAGTGACCTAACACCCATTGAGCCTGTACATTCATGAGGTACAGAGCAGCACAGAATACTGCCAGAGCAAAGCAGGGCATCCACATGAGTGTAATTTCTTACTTGACAAGCCCAGCCATAAGCAAGGTTGATGAGCTCATATGCAATGTCCTTTACCTGCTGTGCTCCCAGTTTTGGAGCCAGCTAGCTGGGCCTCAGCTGTCAGCCACACAACTCTGCTGCTCTGTGCAATGAGAAGTCACTAGCGTGTTCATCCCTCACTGCTGGGTTGGAGAAAACATCTGGGATAACAGCAGGTAACCTCAGTCCTGTGACAGGAGATGAGCAGATCAGGGCTGCAAGGTTTGTTTTGATCATATCAAGAATCTCCTTCTTTATTTTTAAACTATTTTCTTGATAGAAAGGCAAACACTAAGAATGAAGAAGAAAATGCCAAGTGGGTTCTCAATACTGTTTGCCAGTCATCTTTAGTCTGCTGTCACTTGCAGTCTGGGGGAAAGGCAAGTCTTTTGAAGCACTAGTGATATTATTAGAAATCTAAATATTTGCACTGCCTCTCAGTGTCTCCATGAAGTCTCACAGGAGACACCAGCTTTTCTGTTAGCAGTCATGAGGGTTGAAGTCCTGATGCTAGCTATGCTGTGCTGCTGTGCTCACCAGGAAGCTGGGACACAGAGTTGTGGGGAGAGTGTGAGTCTGAGTCCTCACTACTTTCCTGCCCCTTCACATAAAATACTGCAGTTAAATGAATGCTCAAGCTGTGATGGTGAAAGCAGGGTGATGGTGAAACCCTAACCCTGAGGCACCGTGCTGCCTTATATGATGCAGTGCTTCAGCTTTGCTGTCTTCATAGCCCTTCCCTCCTCTTCCCAATGCATGCACACACTGTTAGAGCAAGTTTTCATCCTCTCTGCAACAGCAGAAAAGCACAAAGTGAACTAGTGAGATTGGACCAGTGGCAGTAACTGACACTTGAAAAAGTGCCAATAAACTTGGTCTAGAGCATTTTTTATTTAATTCTGTGGGACTTTGACAGTAGCTATACATTGTTATAGGAATTCCTTTTACTTTACATACTCTGACCCTCATTCAGTAAATTACATATGGTACTAGTGCATGAAACAATCATCCCCAAAAGGATTAATGTTCCAGCTCCACAGTCACTCTGACAGAGATCTGTTTTGCTCTACGCAGGCAAATCAGCTTCCAAAAAGCATTATGTTTCTGGAGGGACAATATAAACAAAATCAAAGCGTGTGTGAAGAAAAGCCAAGACGAGGCCACGAAAGCATTCAGCTGTCAGTAAATACTCCCTTCCCTTTATCCCCTACTGCTCCCTTGTCCCCTTTTTTGCTGGAACAGGGAAAAAAAAAAACCTCTGATGAAGCCACAAATGACATAAGGCATATTTAATTTTTGCAGTGAAATCAGTGTGAAACAGTGTTGGGCTGAATTAAAGCCATATAAACTGGGGAGAAGGCAAAGCAGTTTGTGTAGAAGAATCCCAGGACAGCCACAATGTGGCTGAAGACTGTGATGGAAGTGGGGCCACGAGTCACATGGAGATGAGTCCTTGCAAAAAGTCATTTCTAATATAATCAAAGTCAAAATAGAGTCTGAAACGAGATTGCTGCAGATAAAGGGAAATGTTATTAGTTCCAGATGGCAACATAACACTAAGTTTCAGAAAAAGTCAAAGCAAACGTGCTGAAGGAAACAACCACCCCTTTTGGCCCATCTTAAAGAATGAGGTATTGGCAGCAGACAGCCTTTCTAGGTATGGAGATTGTAATTCACCTACTTGCCCCTTAAAAAATAAGAAAAGAAAAGAAAAAAAAAACAAACAAAACCCAAAACACACAACCCTCCCCAAGTAAACAAACAAACAAAACCCAAATCCAAGAAAAGGGTCTTCCTGCCTGCCTTCTCCACCTCTCTTTTATAGTCTGGTCACACAATACATTTCATGAGGTGAGAACACGGGAAACTTTTCTTTCTTCCTGATGAACTTTGTTCGTCTCCAACCTGAATAAGTCATAAATTTCCATCTGAAAATTCAGCTGCAGTGTGCACAGCTACCTGCAGGAATAGAAGTTGGTGTTATCTGTGCCTTGATTATCTTTGAAGCACGAGAGCCAAATCAAATTTTTATGAGAAAATCAAGGGTGGCTCCACTGAACTCAATGGCATAATTCAGTGGATTTCACTCCAAACATTCCTCCTGAAGTCTGCAAACTGAACCTGAGTCTGGAAATCAAATTTGACTTTCTCTCACTTTTACAACACCAATAATCTGTGTTTGGACTTTGATAAACAATTGTGTTTAGAATCCATAAACTAGAAACCCACTTCAACACTGTGAATGTGTTGTACCTATAAAGCCTGCAAGGAAAAGCAAGCAATGCAAGTTTATTTTAGTCAATCAGGTCAGTTGGCTAGGTCCTGTATATACACAGGAATTCAGCCTGCTGTTTACATGTTTCCATAGTCACTTAATAGCCACCACATATAAAATCCCCATGCATGCTTTCCTCCTGCTCCCATTAAGTCTTCCCTAGCTTTGGCTGACAACATCTTGTATTCAACAGAATCAAGCCCATTTCAGTTTCCTGAGATAATGATGCTATCTCAGGAATAACAGAAAACTAAGATAAAGCTCAAAACAAAAGCAAAGCAGCATTTTTTTTCTCCTCACAGTGAATCTGGCTATTAAAGATCAGACAAATTAAGTCCCTGAGCACCTTTAGGAAGTTAGGTAAACCCTTCCTGCCCGGATCAGCTCTGTCAGAATGTGACTCAATTCTCCATCACTGCAAGCAATTGTTTCTGTCTCAGGTGCAAGGTCATCTCTGGATAAAAATATTTGCAGTTTACTGTTGATGAATATTCACCATCTGAAGGCAAATAAGGAAACATTTCATTTTCCTTCCAAATACTCATCATTTACACAGATCTAACTAGTCCTTCCTCTGGAACAATGTCACTTACATAAAGCTGAACTTCAAAAATAAAGCTAAAATCAGCTACTAGAAAAAAACAACTGATTTTCCCTAAACATAAGGAAATGAAGTGGCATTAAACATGAAAAACATTGAAAAGAAAGGCATTCAAGTTATTGTCCCTTCCTAAGTTTTGTGTTATAATTGTCACACTTACAATAGCACCTATGCAGAGCAATTCAGATAAGAATTCCCCTGAGGTGAGCATTGTGCAAAGTCCTTATAGTATGACCAATGCCCATAATAGCAAGGAGATTAAGGTTGAAGAGATTGAAGTATTTCATAGCTGAATGTCCTGTCAGTAGAGTCAGATAATAAGCCTTCTTTTCACACACCGTTTGCCCTCAGCGGAGGAGGAGAAATTAACCTGCACGCTGCACTGCACTAATGACTTCCAGTATTCCAGCTAGGTCACTTTGGATAAATCTGCCTAGAAGACCTCAGGCAGACATGAACTCACTTGCCAAGGCTCAGAGAAGGTAGGTCATAAGCCAGTTTTGACTCAAAAGCTGCACAACCATGTCAGCATGGTGCTGAGTTTGTGTTTCTCTGCCTGGCTGGTGTAACTGAGGGGAGAGAGCAAAGAGCAGGGTGAAAGGATAACTCTGGAGACAGAGAGGCTTGAAGAAGTGTTTGAGCAACTTTCCTAATTTCACTCAGAGACACTGGCTGGGATGACAACAGGGCACAGTAGTGAAGAGTAACCTCTTTGGGAGGGTGAGCAACCCAACATTGTCTGACTTGGGTTTGGAAAACATTTTGTACAAATAAAGCATTCCTCCCCTTTTCTTTCTGACTATGCTGGCTGCAACTTTACCAGGTTTGTATTTTTCTTCATGAATTTCTTTATCACAGAATCACAGAATCGNTTTATGATTTTCCCTATTCCACTACTGGAGCCTGGGCTGAAGTGTTAGATACCAGTGAGGAGGGTGAGTGCACAAAGAAGGAATGCAAGTGTTGCAGGAAACTGGGCTGCCAAACAACACCTGTGCCTACTGCTGAGGGCTCTGTTGGTGCTGACACAGGGCTTATTTCTGCTGTGATATTATCCGGGTGTCTAATTAAAGACAAGGTTAAAGACACAGCTTGAGTTTTGAAGTTGTGAATACTTAGGAGTAGAGATTTCAGATTTTGCTTTAGTGTTCAAAGGGAGGCTTTGCAGTTCCTGTTAATCTCCACTGAGATGCATCCCAAACACCCTCTCAGGTAGCACAAGCCTAGCTTTAGGACACTGGGACAGCAGAGGTGTTTTCCCCTGACAGAACTAATCAGAAAAATTTGTACTAGTGAGAAACTCACTCATGGCAGAAGGTTAGAACTAGATGACCTTTAAGATTCCTTCCAACCCAAACCATTCCATGATTCTATGATTTTTCAGACTTAAAAATGCTTGGCAAAAACATTTTTGCAGGTTGTTGGGTTTGTTCTTTTTTTTTTAATATAGGGAATTAAACATTTTTTTATTGCAACCAGGTCAGTCTATTACTCCATGCACAAAGCGCAGAGATAAATAATATTTTTCCATTAGGCTTTATTTGGAAATCTGAAGAAGTACAAAACCATATTTTAAATCTAGCTACTTATCCATGCCAAAGAGCATGAGTCACACACAATGGTATTCATGGAGAAGCCAGAAAAGCTTGGAGAAGTATTTTGGTGTTAGGTTTCTGTTCCATATCCAGAACCAGACAAACTGAACTGTCTAGAGGGTGAAATCTGAGAACAACAGTGGTCAAGATTTTCAAATTCAGGTGCCCAAGAGATAATTCTCTCCTGGGGGACTTTGGTAATGCACAATATAGCTGCTTGAAATTTTGAGTCCTGCAAGATTTCCAAAAACTCAACAGGCACCAGAGGTGTGCACTGCAAAGGAAACTGGGGTGGGATTTAAGTTCCTACTTGTAGATGTCTGCATGTGAACTAGGGACTTTGCTCTCATTATAGCAAATATAGATGTTGCTTCCAATCAACTTACAGTCGATGGAGTCTGGATTCAGTTGACTATCAGGTGATGCAGCCTTCAGGATACACCAAATTATGCTGAAGGCTCCCTGGTTTGTATTAGCTGGATCTCCACTGACAACAAAGGGAGCATAAGCACTGATTTCATGTACACACTGGCATGTATGTGGTTTAGTGTGTAACTGAACCCAATACCAGATGTGAAAATATGGACCATCTGTGTAACTGTAGTCAAGATGTCTCAGGCTATGACAGTTATGTCTCAGGTACACCCACTCTATACAGAGGTTTCTCCCTTTTGCACACCACACTCCTTCCCTTGCTTATGTTTCTTCACAGCAAGGATATTGAAGTTCTGGAAGTACCCTTGAAGCATCCTAGCTCAAAGCAAAATGCCAGAAGAGTGTCTAGCTCTGTCCACGTGGACAATACAGCCCACTCTTCAGATGCAAGAATTACCTTGTGTCTACAGGTAACAGGCTTGAAACCTGAGCTTGAACTCCAACCATGGGAAAATGGATTCAGCACTAACACTAACAGACTGGGTTATCTACTTTGCACTGTGCTGGCATGAGAGGTATAGATTCCTGACCAAACCCATTTTCTATCATGCTGTTTCCATGAAAACAAGTCTTGGAAACCAAACACACACAAACACTGTCCTACTGGTCCTTGTAGCCTCCCTGACATATCTTAGAACTAGCCAAAACTTCCAAATATTTTTAAGAACACTTCAGGTTTTGTTCCTTTTCATTTTTCTTACTTTTTCTTTTTTCTTTTTCTTTTTTCTTTTTCTCTTTTATTTTTCCCTATGTATTTAATTATTTATTTATCCATTTTCACAACCTTTTTTCCATAGGAAATTGTAACAGAAGCCTGATCACTGGCTTCTGATAAGTGGACCTTTAAATCTCTGCAGGGTGACACTGGAAATTAAGCTCTTCTTATGTTCATAAAGCTGCCTGCAATATCTAATCTAAGTAACAAAGGATGGGAAGAGAGGAAAAATTAGCCCCAATACCCTTGGAGTTAAATGTCCAAAAGGATGAAGAATGCTGACAAGAGGGGGAAGAAATGCCTGCAGCCTAGTGAGAGGCCTGCAGCTGTGCTGGAGCAAGACTGTCCTGGGAGCCACAAACACCCAAAGCACTTGATGTCACCATCACTGTGAGGACATCCAAGTGTACAGAAAATGATTGGTGCTTTCAAGTGAACATATGCAGGTAATGTGTTGAAAAATGAAAGAAAATGAAAGGACTGGTAGGGGACAACTGGCAGCCAGGGCTCCTTGGCTCTGTATTTTGCTCTGCCCTTCCTGGAGTCCAGCTTCCTTAAGAGCCCAAAGCCAGGAGCTGAAGAGAAATGAGTCCCCATGCACAGTTGCACTGACCTCGCGTGATCCTGCAGGGACAATCTGCAAAGGCACAGATTAAAGCCTGGAAATGTTTCCTGGGGAGGGCCTTTGGGCCTCACCCAATGTGCAGGACATTTTTATAACCCTGCCCCTCGGACTGAGACTGAGAAAACAACAACCAAGCCAATCACAAAGGGTCACATTGCCAAGTAAGGCAGTTGAAACTAATGATATAAATACACTTTGAACAAGACATCTTTATCAAGAGAGGAAGTATTAAGAGCTACAGTGACCAGGCAACAGGGAAGAAAAGGAGGATAAAGAGGGACTGAGATAAGGTTAATGAAGAATGACAAATACAGCCAAGTGGCTTTTTCCTGTTAAAAAAACCCCTGCCCCTTGTACTTATCGAGCTCAGGGGCAGAGAGGGGACTTTCCTCAGCCAAGAAGCTGCATGAAGTGAGCCCCAGCAGCAAAAGGGAACTGCTACTGTAGAAACCCAAACCCTCTCCCTTACAAACATGGGGTGAAGCTCTGCTCCAGCCACAGGTCAGACCCTGGGAATTCTGCAGAGGATAGCATGGATTATTGCCCCAGGGCACAGCATTTCCCTTGGGACATAGCCAGCCCAGGGTTGTCCTTGACATCCTGGAGTGCACCAAGAGCTGGCGGCATGGCATGGCATGGCTGCTGCTATGACTCTCCTTGAAGCCAGGGAAAGTCAAACATAATCAGATGCAAGTTCAGCCCTGTGAAAACATTTGATTGCCTAGATTTTTTTATTTTGCTATTTCAGAAAGTTCCAAGGAGGATAATAAACTGAAAAAAATTAATTAAAGAACAAGAATCAAAATTAATCAAAAACAGAGCAGTACCTTCTGGCTAACAGACCCTATTGCACTTGCAGCAAGAATAGTTTTCATCTCTCCATGGTGTGGTTTTAATTTCTAATAATTGAGCTCCCTACAGCCATTTGCAAGCAAACTTCTCTGGCTGCTACCCGAACTGAGCCTCTCTACTGATGGCTGCCTTTCTAGTGGGTGGAAACTGCTGTGCTCTCAACAGCAGTGCTGGGAGATCAGCAAGAGCCCATCCCAGTAACTGGCTGGCTCAAACAAAACTGAAGCCAGTGGAAAGAATCCAAATTACTTTCGAGGATGCTGGCTCAGGGGTTTTGAGATTTCAGGCCAAGATGACAGGGCTAAAAGTCACAGAAGCAGAGCAGGTGTGAATGTCAGGGAGAGATTTATATGACAGCACCCACTGCGTGTTGCACAGTCATCCTGCAGAGCAAGGTCTGCCTACCACCACCACACTGTTGCTTTTGAGTGAGATTTTGCTAAGCAGTGTCAGGACCCTGAGATAAATCATAGGCTTTAATTAATTGACCTGACCAACCTGACCTCCCTGGCCTCATCCTGTAAGGAACTTTCTCTCTGGTCCCGTTTCTGGCCCTAGCTCTACCTGCTACTGTGTGTGCTGCCTGGGAGGACCCCAGACCTGGCCTTGTTTGATGGCTGTTGGATGGTCAACAGAACTGGTCACTGCTCTTGACCCACCTGAGACTGCAACCTGTTGGGAGTGACCTTGCCCATGCTGGGATCACCTCCAGTCTCCACCTTGTCCTCCCTTGTGGAACAGCCAGTGCCACTCTTAGAGCAAGCACTCAAATATCTATCTAGCTCACATGTGAGGATTCCCTGAGCAGCTAATGACAGCTCTTGCAGGCATCCCAAAGTGCTTTTCATACTCTGCTTCACTGACTTTCCCAGCTTTGGCAAGTATGCAGCTTTCCTATGGGCAAGGCAGCCAGACACAGATCTCATTAGAAGTCAAATCAAGACTGCTGACCTTCAAGAGCACCTTGAAGAGATATGGATGTTCTCCAGATGAATAGGGGTTCAGTCTCCAGGTCAGCCAACTCAATACTCTATCCAATTTCAAGTTGTGAAAGCTTGGGTTTACATACAGATATAATCATGTTAAAAATCGTGTGTTGTCATGGTAGATTGTATGTTATATACAAACTAAAAGCAATCAAACAAAAAACCAACTTCATACAGACACATTCCTACACTTTCATGGTTTCTTCTAGTTCAGCTAAGACAGAACGGCATAGGCATTCTTATAACTGAGCCTCAAATTTAGATTTGGGAACTTTGGGTATGCCATTTATAGCTTAATTTATCCAGCAATAAGGTAAGGTTGTAAAGGCTGATTTCTCAGAACTGCCTTCAGTCTCAGCACATTAGTGTTTAGGCAATGTGTGTGCAACACAGATCGATACTTGCTTGGTATGACATGCAGGTAGATCACCACCTGAAAAGCTCATCTGAATAGCAAAGCATTATTAATGATAACTTGTGTTTTGATAAGGCTGAAAAAAAATCGAGAAAGGGCTAGTGGCAATAAAAACCTCTGAGTTGTTATGACCTCTCCAAGGAGCTGCAGAGGGACTTCCTAGCTCTTACCTCCAGACAATGAAACACACTGCACTGAAAAGTGGCAGTTCCAAAGAATGTCTGAAACTAAATATTCTACATGGCATCCTTTGTGTTTCCACGTGGAGCATCTTTTGACCTCCGAAAGCTAGTCCTTCTTATCACTTTTATCCCATGCAGGTATAAATGTTCATTGCTATTTAATCTGCTATTTAATGCTGAGATGCAGCTTCAAAGCTGAGATGTGCAATACAGGTAGATCTGTGCCTTTTTGCACAGCCACCACATCACTCAGGATACCTGTGGATTATTTGTTCCAATAACACTTTAAGTACTCTTTTTAATAACAATTTAATTTTGTGTTTTAATAAAAAAGGCAGATGTAGGCTGCAGGGGAACAATTCCCTGCATGAAATACCTTCTGAGCTCCAGACAAATATGTCTTAATAGACTTCCCTTACATATAATTTAAGATTTTCAAATGTACAGGCACTATCCACTTACCATCACTTTGCTGGTAACTGCTGCTACACAGACCTTTTCTACAGTAAAAATAAGCAATCAAAAATGAGAGCACAAGTAAAATATGGTCAAAATGATAGCATATGGTAAAATTGCCATCTGCTCATTTAAAAGCAACAAGCATTTAATATCCTGTAGTGACTCTTGTTTTTCAAGCTTTATACAGTTCTGAAATATTTGCAGGACAAAGGTCCCAGAAGTCCCAGGCAAGGGAAGAGATCCACTGCTGCAAAAACAAACCCAGAACTAAACATCACATTGACAAGATAAGCAAAGTAATGCTGTTTGTTTCACTCTGTCACAGGAAGTCCATGTTTAGAGCTGCCTCCTTGCTCATCAAAACCCCCTTCCTTTGGACCTGTCCCTCCTTAGAGAGAAGAAGGGGAAATAGCTCAAAATCCATGGAAAAAATTTGCAAAATATTAACTTGCCTCACTTCATGTTGTGCAAGGATTTCACTGTAAAGAGAGCAGAGAGATCCAATAGATCTGAAAATGTGGAAGTGCTTTTTTGTTGACCCAAAGGTTTTAGGGAAGCTAAAACAGGCTTATTATTGAATTGCTTTTTGTATGATGTAAATTACTAAAGAGAGGTCCCAGATTTCAAAATCTGGCTTGGATTTCAACCTTCCAAAGAGCTAAGCTGATTGATTCTGTGGTTATAATTCAACTGCTGACACAGAGCCAGTTGCAAAACTGGCATCTGGTTCCAGCCTCAGATTTTGATTATTTTTGGACCAAGAGCCGAGTGTGTCTGGAGCTGGGATTTTACATTACGTCTCTATTAAGTAACATTTTGCAAACACTCATCCCAGAAGGAGAAAGTACGTTCCAAGGGGTGCAGACTGTTTTAAAACAAAATTGTTTTGTAAGTCTCAGGTTCCCATCTTCTACATCATCAGGACCTGAGCAGCACCGAGCCTGCAGCCCACCACTTGAGCATCGATGGAGTAATTCTAGACCTCATGCAAGTCCTCTTCTCCCTCTGCCACCATGTAAAACCTGAGCCATCACCAGCAAATTCAACATAGGTATCCCAAGGATGCAGACAAGCCTCCCAAACAGGCTACATCATGCCTCTAATGGCAAAAAGGACCACGGGACTGTGAACCTCTCCATGCAATCCCACCACAGGCCTGCAACAGAGCTAATGCTTCCAATCTTGCTACAAAGGCCCAGCCCTGTCATTCTTTATCATGCCCCAAAAGCTGAGCTTTTGCCAGGGATTTTGCCAGCTTAGAAGTCTCTAAGCAAAGCTATACCCCATGGTGACAAAATTCTGGGTGCAAGTGATGGGAAGTGGGAAATCTGGTGAACTTCCAGGTTCAGTGCCTCTTTGGCTGAGCTGTGTGTGATAATGGGTGGGTGAGTGGAATAAAAGACCTGGGAGTTTTAATTAAGCAATAAACCCCCTATTCTTTGATCAAAGCAATGAGAAAGCCTCTGCATGGCATTTATTTATCTCTAGGTTATTCTGTTCTAAGGGTCTGTAAAAAACATTGCATCTGTAGTAATTTTTACTATTTCTAGCCATGTGAGCTTTGTCACTCTACGTCTGAAGCTCTTGAAAATACATTCAATAAGCATGAACGAATCCTCAGACTAGCCCAGTGAGTGAGTTTGGGTGAATATCCCATAAAATGGCTCATACCCCAAGGACAGGGTGGGTGACTGTATTGTGCATTTTCTGTATATTCAACAAAATGAGGATTTGGGGGCTACCTGTGTCCCTGTGGCTACCTTGTATTACCAGCACCACTTACAAGGCAAAAGACACACATCAGACCCAGAGAAGTGTCACAGAGTCACAGATGAGAAGTTTTTTTCTCCCATGGTAGCTCAAGAGAAAAAAATCTGTTTCCTGCCTTGCAGAGCTGTGTTAATTACCTGTTCCTGCTCCCTCTTACCACTAATGAAGTCAGAGTGTCTAATCAAACTTGATCTGAATGATGATTCATAACTGACCTAAAGTGACTGTCAGTTAAGCAGCCTTTTAAAAACAGAGTTCCTTGAAATACTGATACATACAAATGTTACTCGATAAAGATCACTCTTCTAAAATTATTACCCATATTAATTACAATGTGATTTTTTTTCTCTTCCCCTCCTGCTCGCTCTAAAGTGCTAACAGAGCTATGAGAAAGTGAAGTACTTTTTAACTCTGGATTACAAACCATCAACACAGCTGCAGTTTCATTTCCAGTTGCAGATGCTTTCTGGCTAATGAAGTTAAAGACAGAAGAAATGCAGTTTGGCTTTGATGTTCTAAAGAGTTTATGGGCCTGACTGTTGGAAGTGGGGGGGGGAAATAACCTTTTATTTGTACCTTGGGCAAATTAATTTCTGTAATGGCTGAAAGGTAGACAATGAGCCCTGCACTATCATGCTTGCAGAGCTGCTTTTGAGATTGAAGCTAAACATAAAAATTTCTTGGACAGGAGCCTGAAGTGCTCCCCAGGGAATAATTGTGCAACAGCAGAGGGATGAACTAGATGATGAAATAAATCTTTTTTGCCATTATTGTCTCTGATCCTAAAGTTACTAAGACTGCTGCTAAGGACATGATAGCAGAAGAGACTTTTAAGACTCTTGTAAGACTTGTGAGGAAAAAAAAAGCAAAAACCCCTGCACTTGTAAAAGCCAAAGGCACTGCCAGGCCTGCTGACACAATGTGCTGTTCAGGCAACACAGCAATTCCATGAATTTTTAGAATACCCTAAAACCACTGGAAAAAGGGCATCACAACCAAATGACAGCAGAGGGAAAATGCTCCAAAGTGCCATCAGAGTGGATATGGAGGTAAGAACCAGGAGCAAGTGAGATGGTTGAAAACAAATTTCCTACCTATGGGACACGATCACCCAAGCTGCTTGTGAAGAACAGGACACCTCTAGTCTACATGCTCCAGTTCCTGTCATATTTTCAATGACCAGAGCAGATGGGTGGAAAATGATCCATTGCCTGGAGGTGAGTGTCTCCAGAGAGTAAAAGGAGAAGACAGGGGCAAGGAGACTGTCCCAACTCAAAGCTGGGGTCCTGAAGCTCCATTGAGAAATTGTGAGGAAGGTGAGAGGGGCACAAGCAGGAAGGAAAAGGAAAGCATGACCAAAGACACCAAAGACTCTATATGTAGTTTGCTGCATCTAAGAAAGTCCCTGAGTGAGCTGACACCTTGCTTCCAGACATACCATGAAGGCCAGAAGACCACAAAACCAAGAAAGCCTCTTTGAAGGTCAAAGCAATTTTCCTGTTCCTGAAGCAATATAGAGGGATTTGGTGGAGGTAGACAAGCCTTTTAGTGAATGTGGTGTGTGGTCAGAGCATCAAAACAGCACCAAAAGTGGAATGAGACATAAGCACAGGTTTCAGAACAATTCTCTGAGATGGGCAGAAGCCCTAAGTATGGGCTGTGAAGCTCAGGTCTAACTCAAATCCCTTTGAATTTTAAGAGGAAATTAAGTGTGTTCCAGGCTGACCTTTCAAATCTATCTATAGTACTTTAATGTTGCTAGATCAGCACCTGAGCATCTTCCAAATTTAACAGTTTTAGCTGTCAACTACCTTTCCAAAATGGGAAAGTTCTGCTCTCCTGTAACTAAGCTAAGAGCCATCAGCTCCTTTTAGAGACAACAGAGAGAAAGAATATTATTCAGTGATTCATCTCACCTATTTTAGACATCAACTTTAGGGAAACTTGAATCACAACCTCCAAAATGGCTTCTCCTCTCCATTGACTGTGAAGAAATGTTTATCACATCATGGACATCTGCATTTACTCAATGCAAATTGCATCCAGAGAAGCTAAACCCCAGACTAATTCTTTTTATTTCATTGGAGTTTGACATTTAAATGTCTTCCAAATCTGTGCATGGTTACACAGACAGAGGAAGCAAACCCAGGTCTGAATTCCAGGCTAACATCTGATCACTGAATTATCTTCCTTCTGGGTGTGGCATGAAATGAGAAACAGGTTGTTTTTAGCTTCTTTTTCAGTTACAACCAAATTCTCCAAAGAGGCCAATATGGTTTGAGTTCTTGTGTTCAACAGAGCATAAAAATCCCCAGAAGGTTGAATCTCAGTATTTCCTCCGTGTTAGAATTCTTGCTCAGAATGAAATTCTCATCATTTAAAATGTAATCCTAACTCAAATTGTCTCAAATTTACACCACATCAAACCTATCAAAACTCCATATTATTTTGCTTCATATATTTTTATTTGAATCTTACCAGAAACTTGTACAGCTGTTTGAGTTGTCATCCTCTGCCATAGGTTAGCTGAAGTTGTACAATGGGGTGGAAACTGTTTACAGGATTTCTCTGTAGTGATATCATGTAGTTACTAAAGTTTGCTGCAAATTTCTCTTCTGATTGTTCTAACCACCATAATTCTGAAGGAAAACAATCATATTGCCTTTCTCTTCCCTTTGTGTATGCTTCTTTTCCTCTATGCCAATTCCCTGCCCTTTTCTACTAGGGCAGAACCTCAATGGGGAGGTGGAAAGAAGGTTTCCACCCACTACTATCTGTAACTCAATCACAATTCCCATAATGAAGAAACAGATGTCCAGGCCATCTTGCATGTCCTTTTACCTGCCTCAACACTGCTTATTCTCCAGTCATCCAAATCCATACACAGCTCTTCCTAATATTGCCTTCAAAACACTTTGAGCAGCACTGGAGCTCTTGATCTCTTGTGTGTTGGAGCCTTTGCTCCTTAGCACTTGTCAGCCCTCAACTACAAGTCTCTGAGCAAACAGACTCTGTCTGTTATTGATGTTCCCTGTTAATTTCCTTTAAAAGACCCTGGTTAAAGGGCCTGAGATCTTGGCAAACACAAGCTGTAAGGCAGTGATGTTCCTGACTTTCAGTTTTCTGCTGATGTATTCTTGGAAACTTCACCCATTACTGAGTCAAAACAAGGAGATGAAAGAGTTTGTCCCATAGGTTACTTCTGGGGAAAAAAAGAAAGAAAGAAAGGAAGAAAGGAAGGAAGAAAGGAAGAAAGAAAACAGTGTTTTGAGTGAAAAAGTGCTGTTGTAGTGGTTCTACTGCTGGTTGATTTGGAAGAGGAAATCAAATTTTAGCAGACCAGGTGTTTGCAGAAGTTATATTTTTCTTCTTGTTGTCTTAAAGTTTGCCCAAATCTGAACAATCTCTAAGCTCTCAGAAAAACACCCTATATTTGCTCTACATAAGCTCCATCTCTGCAAATAGCTACTGTCTTTAAAGAGTCTGTCCTTACTGTGCCTACTCAAAATATTCATGTTCATGAGAGTATGGTGTTAACCAGGGCCTGATGCTACCTCTATGACTCCTCTAAGTGAAGACAGAAGCTTTCTTTTTTTCTAGCAGGATGGGCATTTTACTGATGTATAGATCAACTCCTCTCTATAAAAGACAGGTTGCCTCCAGGCAGAAGCCAACTCTTACCATTCTAGATCTTCTATAGACAATTTGACTTTGACCATAGCAGAAAAAGCTCTTGGTATTTGGACAGTCAGCACTCAGGGGAAAGGGCTGAATATCACCTATCACCTTGTGGATAGACATGGGCCCACATGCAACATTTATGTCAGAAGACATAAATCCCATGCAGTTTAAGAGAGCAGGGTCTTGTTTTCAACTTACTAGTACCCAGACCACAAAACACCTGGTGGATGATTCAGTTTCTGACACAAATATAGTCCTTGACACAAAAGTATGGTTTTGTTTGTGAGAAGGTTGCTTCCTCATCATTTGAGTCTTCTTGAGGATTTATTGCATCCAAACATGTTCTTATCTTCCTTTCCTTCCTAGGCTGGGCTTGCTCATGCTCATTGGTATTTGAAGTGTATTTCAACATTCCAAAATGGAGCCAGCTTTGTTTCCAAATTCCTATTACTCACTTTCTTTATCTCTTGGCTAAAAGTTTTAATGGATCTGTTTTGCTGGAGCATTTGAGATTGGAGGCTATGAAAAACTTCAAAGGTATTTAAATAGCAGCTTTGTGACTGATTTTGTAAAAAGACCACAATAACTTGATTAAAAGTAAACTTCATTCACAATGCCACATGGAACACTGCTGATCTATTTTTACTGCATCACAAATAAAGCTGAGAAGAGGGGGAAATCCCACTGACTAAACAGGATGTGTGAGGAGGATGGAGCATGTCTCCATCCCATATAACCCAGGTATTCATTAACTCTCTGACAACCAGTTTAAAACTGACAACACAAGTGGAATGTCTCCAGCACCAGATGGTAGTGATGAGGAAGAAAGAGTAGTGCAGCAGACAAGATAAAACTTGGCAGGAAAATATACACAAGAATTTCTGTTCTTTAGGGCAGAGATTGGAATCTGAAAGCCCTAAGTTTAACTATTTCTTTGTTGGCAGGAAGTGTCTGAGATGTGTAAAACAACTACCATCCCTGGCTACACATCTGGCCCACCCTCACAAAACACAACTATCTAATGATGAACATTCTATTTAGCTCAAATGGGGTGTCATTGTGCTAAGACAATGGTCCACATGTGCTGCTGACCAGTGTGGATACCAGATGAATCCCTTTAGGACAGTTTGCAATCTCCAAACTGTTCCATAATTCAGAAATGTGAGCATCTTGGCCCACACAACTTTAATTCTAGAACTCATTAACTAAACAGTAGCATGTGCTTTCTCCAGTGTGTCCCAGTTCATTATAATATAGCCTCATCCTTTGCCACAAAGAATGGTCTATGATTTCTTTATTTTTTAATAACCAAAAGACAAGTTTTGGCAGTATCAGTGTGAAAGGTTTATTCTTTAGAGATGATTGGTGACCTTCAATATCTGGATGCATGAAAATGTGGCATCTTAATAAAGAAAGCATTTTCTCAAACTAATGAAAAGTTTCTCTTTGAGTGAATCAGAAGAATTTTATTGACAAGGAACCTATATAGGCTTTCATACACTCACTGTGTGGATAGACAGATATTTTTGGAATGCATCTCCTGATGAGATATCAGGGCTGTTATTAATTCTGTCTGGCATTTTTATTGAAATCCAAACAAATTGCATGTAGTGTATGAAAAGCAAATGGAAACCTTCAGTGGCAAGTAGGGCAAGAACCCCCAAGATCAAAGCAAGCCATGCTTTCTCTTTCACATGCCTTTTACTATACCATTCTGCCTTGGCAGGAAGGCACGTATCATGCACTAAGCAGCAAAAATATGTGCAGAATTCAGACTTCTGTGTCTGCTAAAGAATATAGTAGTAATAGTACTTGGTCTCCTGTGAAGTGTTGTGAGACCTGAAACCACCATGTGTATTAAATAGAGAGCAACCACATGAAATAGTTCATGAAATCCTTCCGTCTGTTCCCATTTCACCTTCAGCCTACAGATCTTTCCAAAAGCAAGCATGCATTGCTAGGTATCTGATTTCCCATGGCTTGTCCCTTCAGCAGCAGGATTTCTGGAAAAATAATGCACTTGAAAGCAAGCAACTACAGTGAAGGTGACAGTGTTTGGTACAAATGTAACAGAAGGTGTCCCTGCGCATCAGTCCAGAGGCTGCAGTTCTCCCTGTGTCACAGGGGAACACATTATTATGGAAATTTGGGAGCAGCTAACAACAGAGATGAGCAAAACAAAAACCAAACCCAAACCCTAGAAAAAAAACACCAAAACAAAACAAAAAGGAGTTAGGGTACTACCTTAGTAGGTTGCCCAGGGAGGTTGTGGCTGCTCCATCCCTGGCAGTGTTCAAGGCCAGGCTGGATGCAGCCCTGGGTGACCTGGGCTAGTGATTGGCATCCCTGCTCAGTGCGGGGAGGTTGGAACTAGATGATCTTTAGGGTCCCTTCCAACCTGCCCATTCTATGATTCTATGAGTCTATGATTCTTAGTCAACCAAAGAGTGATTAAATAGGGTTTTTTGGGGTCACGTGGGTATATGACTCTGGCAATTGCACTGGTGATGGAAATCACAAATCTCAGCTCAGTGCCAAGTGGCCAGAACTATCCAGGCTGCTCCAGCTGCCTTGAGACAGGGGAAATAGGGGTTCTGGTAGCCCCCAGCTCACACCAAGTTACCCCTGAGTGCTGGAGATCCCTCTAAGGCTGTGGCAGAGGCAAGGTAGTGATGTAGGGAGCTCTGAAATATCAGGGATTGTGTGACCTAGTGCCCACAATATTCATAACTTTTATTCCTGGTTTAACTCTTCCATTCAAATATGCAAACTACTTCATACCTTAAACAGAGGATTTCTACTAAAGCCTTTCATAAGCTGACTTCACAGAGTGGTTTTTTGTAATCTTTCCAGATTGAAAGACTCAAAACTGGGAGGAAAAAGAAGGCAACATTATTTTTCATGGGGCAAAAGATTCTTTTATTTCCATATGTCTCACAGCCCTTTCAAGTGTAGAGGAGGATATTATGACAGTAGATTTTATGATTCTTGGCTTCAGAATCACATCAAAATTGTGTTTTATCTGACATCAAAAGAATAAGCTGTTTTATCATCATCTTGAAGCTAAAGATCTTGCTTCTGCTTAGGTTAGTTACAATGCAAATAAGGCAGATATGGAGAATTTAAAAATCATACTTGTGTCCTTAGGCTTTATCTGTGGTTTATCAGCTTCTAAGTAATGAGCTATATGCAGAGAGAGAACCAATCCAGTGTTTATTTTCTGGATTAGATGTTAATAAAAATGAATGTGTAGGACTTTTTCCCAAGTTTGAAATCTGAGATTTTGTCCTACAAGACCTCCAGTTATTTTGATAATATTACACAAAAAGCTGTGCCCCAAAACTGTAATCCTAACGGAAGTAATTTTTTTTGCTGAACATTAAAATAAAGATTAAATTGAGCATGATGAAATAGGCTATCTATTTTGCACATAATTTATTGCAGATTCTTAGAATTGCTTAAGCAATGATTTAATTTCTAATAATTGGGTTTGGTGGACCTTATCTAACTGTATTTCAGCAAAGCAATTAAAATGGTGCCATATATGGAATTATTAGCAAAAGGATCTGGGCGAAGCAGAGGCAAAAGGTGCCAAAAGGGGAACTGTCAGAGTAGAGAGAGGTTACAAGTGCAGTTGCTCAAGCATCACTCTTAACCAAATATATTCACCAGCAACATTTGCACAAGAGGAAGGAGCACATTACTGAAATTTGCTGATGACATAAAGCAGCAGAATATCTCACAGGAAGAATTAGGGAGCCAGTCACTGAGAAATACCCTAAAGATATGTCATTATACAAAGCTTAAGATCACGTACTTAAGAGGGGATTGTGTTTCTTGAATGAGGTCTGGTGGAAACAAGGAGACAGAAAGCCTGTTTTTGTGGTGAAGCCTGGGAAATGTGAATTTTAATGTGGATGCCTCCACAGTACCTACAAGCTTGAGACCAGCCCAGGCAGTTAAGGTTCTTAGCTCTGGCACTGGCAACAACAGGAGTGGCCACAGGCCCTTAGAAAAAATACATTTTTAGGTACTCATTTGTAAAGCATTAGTTCATCGGTATGGTGAACTGCTTCTTTCAAGCTATTCACACAGCTTTTTTTCAGGTTACTCTCTCATTTTTAATTATTATTCCTGTTAAATAATTACTTCTCACAGAAGGCAGGTGGCAGGTGTTGAGTGGTTCATCCATAATGTTGGGAGTTTGGCAATCCCCTTCCTGCTCAGCTGTAGCCAGAGACATCTCTGGACATGGGGAGGAGTCCTGCTCAGCAAAGCTGCTCTCCTTCCACCTGCAGAGCTCACTCAGCCTAACCCTTTACTTCAGGAAAAATATGTTTCAGAGTTTTCCACACATCTGATGTGCTCCCGGCATGAAGGGTTGCTTTTCCACCACCCACACACTCTAGAAAAGTCTTTCCTGCCCTTTCATTGCCTACAATGATCCCTTAGAAGAGCTGGCTGGAGAGAAGTGCTCCCACACGACTGGTGACATTTAAGCCCTGTGGTAGATCCCTTTGCGCACGGATACTGCTCCCACCCTACACAATAGCAGACTTTGGTGGCTGTGGGGAGAAGCCCAGTGTGACATTTTCTTCCACCCTACGCTTCTTTGCTGAGTGAAGCTTTTGTGAGATGAAGGCCAGAAAGCCCCTCTTGTTCCACCTGTTTCTGTAGCCTCTGGTCCCACGGACAGTTGACCTTGCACTACAGTGGTGGAGATCTTATAGCAGCCTCCCAGTACTTAAAGGGGGCCTACAGGAAAGATGGGGAGAGACTCTTTGTCAGGGAGTCTTGTGATAGGAGAAGCAATAACGGTTTCAAACTGAGAGGGTAATTTAGATCAGATATTAGGAAGAAATTCTTTCCTGTGAGGGTGATGAGACACTGGAACCTCTGAAAGGAGGTGAAAGGACAAGGGGCAATGGTTTTAAATTGGAGAGGAGTAGATTTAAATTGGACATTAGGAAGAAGTTCCTCACCACAAGGGTGGTGGAACACTGGAACAGGTTGCCCAGGGAGGTGGTTGAGGCCCCATCCCTGGAGGCATTCAAGGTGAGGCTTGACAGGGCTCTGGGCAACCTGATCTAGTTGGGGATGTCCCTGCCCAGTGCAGGGGGGTTGGACTAGATGAGCTCCAGAGGTCCCTCCCAACCCTAACCATTCTATGATTCTATGATTCTCTTGCCTAAAGAGGTTTTGAATGCACCATCCCTGGAAATGTTCAAGGCCAGGTTGGATGGGGCTTCAAGCAACCTGGTTCAATGGAAGTTGTCCCTGTCTATGAGAGGGGGATTGGAACTACATGACCTTTAATGTTACTTTCCAATCCAAACCATTCTGTGATTCTATGATTCTACAGAACCTCACATGCTCCTTTCCCTACCAACAATGAAACAAGACCCTGTTTGTTCCATTCAGAGTGAACAAGACTGCAATAATTGCAGGTAAAACATTAATTTTGGGCAAGAGAATTTTGTTGAATGCTATTGATAAGCCATTCTTTTTCATCATGGGAAGTTTTCTTTTCCAAGAATGCGCAGGAACAGAAAAAGAAATATGGAGACAGTGAAAATACCAAAAAGGAACTGTTTTCTAGCTAGCTCAGATTTAAACTCATCTAAACTACCCCATTTAAACCTGTCCCTTTCTGTATGATGGCAAATACAGTTCAACTTCAGCTCAGAAGTGGGACTTCATGTTAAAGAAGGCTTTAATGAACTTTTACAAATATGAACATTTTTGTCATCTTCTGACCTGCCCATAGCAGTAAACACATCTGGCTTCACAGGTAAGGGGATGAAAAAAACCCTAAACCATCATTAAATTAACTTCTTCATGTATGCAACCTGTAGAAAATCACCAGATCTATTATAATGTGGCATAAAATAGATATTGTTTTGGATAAGCTAGAAAAAATTATTATACCTTATTATTGTTGTCACTCCAATATAAGAGCTAACAACCATTCATGAACATGATTTTTGTATGGCAGTTGGCCAGGCTTGACAGAAAAATAGTCTTACTGAATTGGCATGAATGGTGATTTCCAAAACTGAAATGAATGCAAATGAGCAAATGTTAGTTAGCATGTATCAGATATTTTCATTGTATGTGTTATTTAAATGGAGTATTTTATATCACGATCATTTGCTTAGCGCAGTAATAGAAGTGTTAACTTCTGGTAGATCTCTGCATATGCATACTTATCTTTCCAATGGAATTATTGAAGAAAAAAAAGGAACATTGTCCAGTAAATGTTTGCACATGAACTTTCATTGTCTCTCTTTGAGCCATAATCATTTAATTACTGAGATGTTTAGATAAAAAACAGTAAGCACCTGCTTCATGACTCAACGTCTTCCCATTTAGTTCAGAATCAATCCACACCCCAAGCATCACTGGTGATTTTATCCTGGCAATAGTCAATGTTGACAATAGTGTTTGGGGAATGCTAAGATATTTCTCTTCTCTTATTTAATCATTTACCTGTAAAAGCCCACACACCCTTCAAGAGCAGGCACAAAGTACATGTAACCTAAGAGTCACCATGTGAGACAGGAAAAACATCTTCTGGGTGGAAAAGATCAGGTTCCTAATTCTGCTGTCATTGAGACTTTTGCTTTTCTTGTGTGCCCGTAGACAAGTCACAGTTTAAAAGTCTCATGTGGGTGCTGCACATCAGCCTCAGAGGGGGCATTTACACACTGATTTGAAGAGGCTTAATGGACTTCAGCTCATAAGTTTTTCTTCTATACCTAGTAGAACAGGGAACAGAAACAGTATTTTTCATAAAAACACTACAGGCATATCCAGACCTGTGCATGTACACACAGCAACAGATTCACTAGGAGTCTTGCTCTTGCACTATGTATCCACTTTTCTCTGCTGTTCTGCCCTGCCCATGCTGGAAAGCAAAGAAGTTTTTACCCACCCATCACACTTTATCCACTCTTTGAAAGATTCTCAAGGGCTGTGCATATCGTGCTGGCACGCTACCAAAACCTGCTAACAAATGGCAGATTAAGTGGAAACACAGAAAAGAATTTCAAGCATGTATTGTACTTGCTTGGAGTTCAGTGTGCAACTTTTAAGACAAGGGCTGCCCTCTAAACAGGCAGGCTTGGGAATTGGGTTGCAAAACAATTACAGATGCAAGGAAAATATCTTTCCTCTGAGAACAAAATGACAATATTCTGCAGTCTTCAGTAGGCTAAGTTCACTGCGAGCTCTTGAAGAGCTCAGCATAGTCTATGCTTTCTTGAGTCTTCACATCTCCAGCACTGCTGTCCATGGGACGTAGATCACAGTAACTAGAATATTTCTTATGTCAGCCTCTTAAAGATGCAGGAGCAGAAGGCTGTAATCCTTTCCATTCACAACTAAAACAGCCCCCCTATACCCATCTGCTGTCCTGCCTTAAGATACAAAAATAATATGGCATTCAATTCAGTTCTGCAGATCATCAGCAGTCATGATCCGTTGGACAATAAAGTTTCTAGTGTCATGCCTCTGTATAGTTCACTTCTTTGTGCTTCCTTGATGAACTGCTGCATGGCTCTCTTTCTCACAGTTTAAAGGTCTGGTTTTAAAAGAGCCCTGTTTTCAGCATCAAAGCAAATACACTCCAAATGCAGTTTCCAAACCTGCCTAGCAGTGGCCCAACCCCACTCTGAATGAATAAATTGGCAAAATTACTATCAACTCAGGTGGGCTCACGTGAAACAATGTTGAGCTTTAAGATAATAATTCTGCCCATGTTATCCGAGATTTCCTTTTCTTTCCAAAAATCTGGAATGTTTGAATAGGCTGTACAGTAGAAAGGGACTCTCCCACCCCAGATTACATTAAACTGGTTGCATACAAATTTTTTTTTTTTAAAACAAATTTGCTCACAATACTCAAGGTCATTTGCCTTCTGCACAACTCCACTCTGCCACTTCTCTTGAGAGAATAAAAGATCGATCTCAGTCTACAGTCCAACAAAGCAGCTGAGAACATAGGATCAGTGGATGGGGAATATGTCCTAGAAGTCAAGACTGATGTTCTCAAGCCCACATGACACAGCAAGCATATCCAGAAATCAGGAAAAATGTATGGACAGCAATTGCCAAAAAAAAAGTAGAACATCTCTGTGCTCCACTGCTCCTCAAAAAACTGTGAGTCTCATTGTTGGCTTTAGAGGAACTTTTTTCTTACTGCATCAACTAAAAGAAAATGGACCTGATTTATGACCTTATACAGACTGGTTTAAATTCCATCACAGTTTATGGAACCTAAAGTTAATTAAAAAAATGTGACTCTTTAGTCTAATAGGTTATTTTCAGCTTTAACTAATCTGAGCTCATGACTGACTTTGGAACTGCAACAATTATATGAAAGCTAAGTTTGATTATTACTGTCCAAAGACAGAGTAATTAAGCCTACTGAAAAAAACCAACAACCTAAGTAACTTCTGTAACGAGTGAGGACAAAAGAAAACAGAAGGAATACAAACAGCATCGAGAATATTAATACATCTGTTCTGTAGCTGAGTGTCCTTCCAAACAAGTAACAGAAATGAGACTGAAAGAGCAACCCAAGTACAGCACAAATACAAGAATGTCTGCATTGAAATTCCATAACTTTTCTTTATTCACTGTGATACATTCAAACAAAAGTGCTCCAGGTAACAGCCATAAAGTAAAGGAAATTAAAATAAAAAGACAGAAAAAGACCATCAGATACATATGGTGATTATTCATATTTTGTAGCATTAGTAACAGCTTGTATCTGAGTGCACCAAAAGCCCACGTGAGGGTCCATGTTTTTGTACACTGCACCTATAAAAATAATAATCATAGGCAGCTCTAGCAAAAAATGTTCCTTAGAACTAGAGCCAAAGCCATCACAAAGATAAAGCACCATCAGGCATGTTTACAAATGCCATAGTAATTAGTAGAGTGTAAGAAAGGCCTAGTTGAATTAACATTTTCCTTGAATAGTATAGGGAAGCTCTGCTTAGATTCATTCCTTTCCCGTTGTGCCATTTCACACCAGGGACTTGTATTTACCCCACAACACCATGGGCAGATGGTAAGCTTCAGGAGACAGTGAGAGATGGATGGAAGAGAAACTGGAATTGGAGTCAATGTCTATCCTCCTATTTAAAAAATAGTATTGGCATGGTAGCATGTACTTAACCATGTTACTGCAATACAGTGACACAATCCACCCAAGAAACACTATTTCTACAGACCACATTGACTTCCCAATGCAGCTTGCCGAGCTACAATATTTGTCTGCACTAATTTTACCTGTAACAGATAGTTCTTGTTTAAAACTCCAATTCTGCTATAGTAAAAATATAAGCCACTGTTATTTATAAAAGTTAGCAGAGCATAGCTTCATAATAAACTCAGCTTACACCCTATAATGTGGCTCTATTCCAGCTGCAGAACTACTGAACTGTGTATTTGCCAAGAACTCAACATTGGTGGGGAGGAAGATTTCTATCCCAAACAACACAAGAAACAGAAGTCAAGATGTTATAAAAAATATACTGTTAGAGGGATATGTTAGAGAGGCACTTGCAAATCTAGGGCACTCTACCTGGCATATTTTTAGGTAAAACAGCATGGATCTTCAACAAAAAGAGTGAAATCTCAGTAGAAACCTTGTCCTGCTCTCCTCTTTACCTGTTTTGCAGGCAGAAATTCAAATGGCCAGCAAGACCTAAGACAGGTTTCCCCTCTGAAAATCTGAGTTGCTGACATTAGATTTTCCTTAAAAGATCTAAGCAGGTCGTAACAGAAAACAAGCCTCTGCCCCATACATTTTCTATAATAGTATATTCACAGGATTCTCTGAGATGTACGACTATGCCCCAGCTGCTATAAAGATTCAAGCCCATGTACGATTTGTGTTTCCCAAAGCAGGATGCAATGGCACTGCTCATATGATCAACATCATCTTCACAGTCAAGTCCTTACAACATCAAGGTCTGTTTGCTCAAAAAGCATTTTCCTTAACTGTGTTACTAATAAAGTCTCAAATCACTCAGGCCAAAAGAAGGTTAGAAGTGTTATGCAGTTATTTACCCTTCACGCTATTTGTGTGGCATTCATCTCCCACAGCACATGCCTTGCCCTTTTCACACTCCCTTTCTCATGCAGGAACACAAAGCTGTAATGTTTGGGTTGCAAACACCATTAAATGCCCCTCTTCAGCCCCCAACAGCATAGAAATATTTTCTTTTAAAAGTTCAGATCAAAGCATTTCTACTAATCCTAGGATTTATTAAAACAAACATTGTAGGCATGAGATAGTCAACAGCGTCCCTTTCATAAGATTCTTTGGAGACGGTTCTGATTTCGTACTGTTTACTGATCCGCCCCTAATTAATCTTCAGTTGCTCAGCTGCAAATTCAGCAAGTCCACCTGCTCCTTCCCCACCCAGCAGATGTTCTTTTCTCCCCAGTTTCGAGCTGTAATGACAGCACCACACAGCCCCTGTCCTACGAACAAGGCGGCTTGCTTGAAAAGCTATTTATCATATCCCAACGTTACAAGATCATATGACACACATTTGCAGCAGAAGTCTAGCCTCTCCTCAGATGAGTGATTAAAACAAGTCACTAAGTGCTTTCAAGGAGTTTCATTGTCTTTATCCTTCCCTGCAGTCAAGGTAGTTGCCTTTGATCCAGTAACAGATCTGTGCATATTTGAGGGGTGTGATGCGAACAGCTACATTGAAATCCTGTGGGGTTCCATTCATGTCCACCCACTGATGGCCTGAAAATATCCCAATAATTTTACGCTCCCATTTGTGATTCTGCCTCTTCCACATCCTCACATAAACCCCAGAACCACTTGCACCCGGCTGGGCATCGCACTGCTGGTATAACAGGTCATACGTTTCATCTTTGACATCACAGAAACGGTAAACCAGGTTTCCTGGACGATCATTGTCATAGCCAGAGAAGTGAATCCTCCCTCCAGGCAAGTGTCTTGCTGGTGGACTCACACCTATCTTCATAAACTTTCTTTTATGAGGTTTCTTCAGCTCCAGCAGGGCATAGTCGTAATCCATGCCAATGTCATTGGCATTGCCTTTGATCCATCCTTTGGGGACATGTGTCCGTTTCACTCGGATCCACTGGAATTTCATTTTCTCAGGCATTGCTGAGTTGGTGATATTGGCCCCTTTGCCGCCATCTTTCAGTTTGGGCTTTAGGAACCCCACTCTCAGTTTCTGAGCTCCTTTGACATAACTCTTGCCATCATGGATACAATGAGCGGCAGTAAGAACATGCTTTTCAGCCACCAGTGTCCCTGTGCAACCTGTAGATAGCTTCACTGATGTGGAGAATGGGTAATTCAACAAGAAGTCTTTCCCAAAAATGCTAAACCTGCTGTCATAGCCATAGATCTGCCTCTTAGTTCGAGATTTGCCTTGAGACCCATCACCACTGTTGCTCAGAATATATATGCCAACTTCAGTTTCAGTGAGGCTACCATTAGCGTACAAGGTTTCATAGGACAGGTAGTTCTTCACTTCTTCATAAGTTGGCAGCGGAGAACTTTTGTGGCATGCTGGGCCACAGGGAGATATCACTTCCAGTCTAGCTTCAGCATCAAATTGTGGTTTGTCCAAGTTAAGGGTAGATTGTGGCAGGATAACTGGAACTCTGTAAGACGGCCAAGTTGGCTTCCAGTGAGAACTGGAGGAGATCACATCTTTAGCAGAACACAACAGTAGGATTAAAGTGGACAAGCCTGCCATTCTGAATGCTGGTCTGTGGAAAGCAAAAAGGAAGCCCAGTTACTCACCCAAACATCCTGCAAGATTAATCTACCATTTTAAGTAATGGCTTGCTAACCAAGTGTAATACAGTAAGGATCAAGCAATTTGAATGGAGCCAACTGTCATTAAGTACTTTAGATTTCTCAGTGTTAAACTAATGCCTTAATCTGTATCTTGAAACAAGTATTCCAGGTTAACATTGAAACATGGGGCATTTAACTGTTTAGTGTGCTGAGCCACCAGCTGATATCAAGTGGGAAGTTACAGTATTTGACTTCACACCTTGTAAAGAAAATTCAGACTTTGTGTGAATTCCTGCATTCAGAAACCATAGCTCCTGCAGAGTAGATCTGTCTTACTTCAGCAAGATTACAGCATTTTCTGAAAGCTCCCCCCTACTCTCAAACCCCACTGAGAGAGGTCCTTAAATCACCTCACACCATTTGCTGTCTTAGCCAGAGACATCAAACTGATGGTAAGAACAGAAGGATGGACAAAAAAGGTAACCTGAACAGGAGCTGAGCTGCAGAACATAACCACACAGAAGACTTGCTTCCCCTTGCATCTCACATCAGAGAAAGATTTCTGCTCCATGTAGTATTTGCTCTCCCCTAGGCTTACATGAGAAAGTGTAACATGTTTACACAAGGGCAGCTAATGAAGCAAGTTTACAATTCTTGAGGGAATTTTCAGTTAACATACTGGCTTATTCCTTTATAAACTCAATTAATTAGAAATGCAAACCAAACCCCTCCGAGCACAGGGAGGCAAATGGGACTGTAAATGTGTTTATGAACCACAGGCAGAGCGCCTCAAACTACAGAGAACAGCATGCACTAGCACTATGTCAAGAAAATGTGCAACTCTAGTTTATTTGAAAATTAGCCATACAGCTGAATCGCTGCAGGAGGCATTGCGCCCTGGGCAAGAGGCAGGCAGGATCTCCCTCATACAAAGATCATTCAAACAAAACTTTACAATTATGTTGAGCTTACACATATTTAAAACCCTGCTGAGGTTACACTGACCACAACTACAGGATCATTCCTGAAATACCTCAAACAAGCAAACCGAAGCAAATCATGCAGGAGATGACTACAGCTATCAAAGAATAAAATAGAAAAATCACACTTTTCAGTTGTTGGTAGCATCCTCTCTGGGAATAGAGGCTATAATTAAAGCACACAGCATTCACTATATCAGTTGGTTCATGCAGGATACCAAAACATTTCCGTTCCAAAAACCTTCTGTTTTTTTTTTCATTAAAAACCAGAACATCTTTAAAGGAATGTATTTTTTTCTAGAAGGGTTAAGCTCTATAGAATATGTTGCTTTATACCTAATCAGCAAGTCATACTGGAAAATAAAGACCATTTTATACATGAATCAGATTTGCATAATTTTGGATGTGCCAAAATCGGAAAATGCTTACATATTCACAGGAAACCATCAGCTCCTCTGGTTCCTTCCATGACAGAGAGTACTATTGGATGTGGATGTTTTTTGCAAGCTATGAAATGAGATCACAAGTAGTCTCACACTGGCACAAGAATGGCCCAGGGAACACTTGCTGTATATGAAATATACTCACAGTATAACAACAACTCAGAAAACATAGAAAAAGTAACAAGGGCAAATAATACCACTCCATCCCAACAGAGACAATATACAGTAACATATTAACTGTTAACTGTCCTACTTCTGACAGTGAGGACTGTACACAAAAATGGTTACTGGGCTCTCACTTAAAAGCTGAGAGCCAACTAAACCACAGTTATGCCATGCATCAGGTAGCAGATCCTATCATTAAGAGCTTGTACTTAAAAGCAGCCTGCTCTCATCTGCTTCACACCAAAGTTATTCCCACAAATTACATTGAGGCTTTTCCAATAGATGGAATCTCTGTCTAAATTGCACCACTCATGCCACTTCTTGGCTCTAAAAAATCATTCATGCTAAGTGAGCTAATGCTGGCCTTTGGCTGGTTTATTTAGCTGGCAGGGGAAAATAAGAGGTATCTTGTCAGTTGCTATTTGCACAAGCAGCAAGAATCATAGAATCATAGAATGTTAGGGGATGGAAGGGACCTAGAAAGATCATCTAGTCCAACTCCCCCACCAGAGCAGGATCACCTAGATGAGGTCACACAGGAATGTGTCCAGGCAGCTCTTGAATGTCTCCAGAGAAGGAGACTCCACAGATTCCCTCGTGCCTGTCAGCCCAGTGACCTGATGAAGGGACTATGTGCCTAACAACTCTGCTTCCTCCGAGAGCATCATACGGGCTGAGAAATTACCTCTCCCTGCAGCCTGCCCTCCCTTATCTCCCTGTCATCCCCACTACACCATCACCGACGCTGGAAAGGCAGTTTTAGACAGTAGAGGGCAGTCGCCTTATGAAGAGAACAAGACAGGAGCTGGGACTCGATCCCCAAATAGGCTTCAGAAGACGTGGTATCGGTGTCGGTGTCGCGCTCTGTAAAGTGGTACTTATTCCACTTTATATCTCTGATCAAGCCTTCCCACACCCCTCCCCTGATGCTTCTGTGATATGATCACATTGCAGATCTATGGAATAAAAAAGCCTTTTCAGCAGTTACAGAGCTTTTCTATTATTTAAAATGTTATTAAAACCTAACAATAAAATACAGTTGTGAGTTTATACCTCACCACAGAAGCTAAACTGTGCTCACAAACCAAGGCATTTACTGAAGTCTTCATAATTATGTCTTATCTGGAGACATAAATGGTACTAAAGCAGCTCTGGGCTGCAATAAATAGAAAAAAACCACCCTTATTTATAACACAATGCCAAATTAGTGCATAATATCTCTTCTGTGTAGATCCTTCCTCTTGAAAAGATAGAATGCTTAATTAAGCAGAAAAATGATAGATTTTAAAAAGTAGTCTACACTTAAAGAGACCTACCAGTTAGTCTCTTCTTTTTTTCCTTATTGTTTAAAACAAAAAGCTGCAAAAACCATGGTTAACACTCTCTGCATTCACCTACTTACTCATGGGTGAAATATGTTCTCAATCCAAAGAGGCTGGTAAGAAGTGAGTACTTCCCTGAACAGCTATTACAAACCAATACCGAGTGAATTACGATGTGCTGCTTTACTGGAGTACTGCTCTTCTGTTTCTATTTAAACTGTGCCATAAACTCAACCCACCCTTTGACTCAGTACAAAGCCTTGCTCTGATATCCAGCCTAGGAACCCCCTAGAAAGTGGTTTGTACATAATCACACTTGCTAATGGCATTAAAATTGTTTAGAAAATGGAAACAGTGACAGCTTCCCCGAGGCTCCCTGCACTGCTGGAACACTTACAGACCCATTTTCCTGCCTGCTGTGGGCATTCACACCTTGAGATAGATGCTAGTGAAAGAAAATTGCCTTGTTCAGGACAAACATGAATCATTTTCTAATAAGCAAGTAATTTTTCTGGAAGAGTTCAGTACTTCAGGGTGGTTCTTGTAATAGATGGTTCAATAACAATAAATCTTGGAACATCCAGTATAAAAGCCTGTGAACCAAACAGTCTCCATTACATTTTGAAATTAAGAAAGTTTTTCCACAGTGCTGGAAGCCAGAATGATTAACACGGCAGAAGAAAATTAAGAAAGAAACCCAAGACAGTTAAGAGAAAAAAACCTGCCTCAAACCAAATTATCAAAGTGAAATAAATCACTGTCACTGCCATGCCAAAATACCTCTGCTGCTTTTCTTAGTCACAGAACTTGTTAAAACACAGCAAAAATAACTGAGTCACACTTTTCAGAACCACAGAAGCCTTACTGCCATTAAAATCTAACATCTCTATCAGCCTGCCCGCAATGCCAAGGGTGGTGTGAGTTACACTGCCTTACCTGCTAGCAGACTGAGGACTGCAAGAAGAGATGTCTCAGAAAACCTGAAACAAACTCTGACACTGCCAGGCCAAGGATGTCTGTTAACATATACAAGAGGCACAGCAGGTATCTTGATGTGTGTCAGCGGCACACCCATGCGCAGAGGAAGGGACCACTCAGTCCAATTCCTACAGAATAATTTTACTACCTCCTTTCACCCTCCTTTCTTTCCTCTCTCTCTCTGCATGGAGAACAGCTTCAGTTTCACAGTACAAGAGTAAACTGTGTTATAGACAGACAGTGTTGGTCAGCTGCAAAAAAAGTGTAAAGCAAGGACATGCATCCCCGGGGCTACCGAACCACCCGAGCGATGGGGCAGCCAAGAGGGATCCCCCGGCGGGACCTTACCGACTCTTGGACCTCGCTCGGGGCAGGAGGTGAGCAACTGCCGCAGGCTCACCAACCGCTTCACTGAGGAGATCGTGTCATGTATCTCTTAAAGAAAACACCCAAAATACTGACGTTCTCAGTCACGATGAAGTAAAGGATAGGACCACAGCAGCTCAACCGGAGATCTACTTCTGATGCCTCCCAAGTGTGAGACGCAGCAAAGGAGAATTCTTTATCAGCTGTTTCCTCACCAGATGCTCCTTCAGAGTTAGTCATCGACATCAGCGGGCAGCAGTGCTCGCCGTCCCGGCCGGCCAAGTGGTAGAGACCCGAAGCGCGGACC
Organism: Bucco capensis; assembly: GCA_013396975.1. Lineage (NCBI taxonomy): Eukaryota > Metazoa > Chordata > Aves > Piciformes > Bucconidae > Bucco > Bucco capensis. The sequence continues at coordinate 336,542 of VWZO01016427.1, forward strand.
GGAGGGGAAAAGCCGCGTTATCCCTTTTGTTTGCCCGCCGCCGGGGAGGCGGCGCCGGGTGCNCTTCCCACCGCCCACCCGCGGCCGCGGGGGGCCGCACCGCACCGCGCCGGACGAGGCCGGGGCCGTCCCTCCGCGCCGGCCTCCCGTCGCGTGCCGCCGCCCTAGTCCACCCTGTGGGGTGTAACCTCATCTCCCCCCACTTTTATCCCATTTTCATCTATTTCTTGAGGAAAACCATGGGGTTTTCCCTTATCCTTGTTTTTATTCACGGTGTCTCAGCTCTGCAGGCAGTTCAGGGGCCGTTGTCCCTTCACCCCGGGGAC
>VWZO01016427.1:336879-360017 GCA_013396975.1 Bucco capensis
AAGAAAGTTTTTCCACAGTGCTGGAAGCCAGAATGATTAACACGGCAGAAGAAAATTAAGAAAGAAACCCAAGACAGTTAAGAGAAAAAAACCTGCCTCAAACCAAATTATCAAAGTGAAATAAATCACTGTCACTGCCATGCCAAAATACCTCTGCTGCTTTTCTTAGTCACAGAACTTGTTAAAACACAGCAAAAATAACTGAGTCACACTTTTCAGAACCACAGAAGCCTTACTGCCATTAAAATCTAACATCTCTATCAGCCTGCCCGCAATGCCAAGGGTGGTGTGAGTTACACTGCCTTACCTGCTAGCAGACTGAGGACTGCAAGAAGAGATGTCTCAGAAAACCTGAAACAAACTCTGACACTGCCAGGCCAAGGATGTCTGTTAACGTATACAAGAGGCACAGCAGGTATCTTGATGTGTGTCAGCGGCACACCCATGCACAGAGGAAGGGACCACTCAGTCCAATTCCTACAGAATAATTTTACTACCTCCTTTCACCCTCCTTTCTTTCCTCTCTCTCTCTGCATGGAGAACAGCTTCAGTTTCACAGTACAAGAGTAAACTGTGTTATAGACAGACAGTGTTGGTCAGCTGCAAAAAAAGTGTAAAGCAAGGACATGCATCCCCGGGGCTACCGAACCACGCGAGCGATGGGGCAGCCAAGAGGGATCCCCCGGCGGGACCTTACCGACTCTTGGACCTCGCTCGGGGCAGGAGGTGAGCAACTGCCGCAGGCTCACCAACCGCTTCACTGAGGAGATCGTGTCATGTATCTCTTAAAGAAAACACCCAAAATACTGACGTTCTCAGTCACGATGAAGTAAAGGATAGGACCACAGCAGCTCAACCGGAGATCTACTTCTGATGCCTCCCAAGTGTGAGACGCAGCAAAGGAGAATTCTTTATCAGCTGTTTCCTCATCAGATGCTCCTTCAGAGTTAGTCATCGACATCAGCGGGCAGCAGTGCTCGCCGTCCCGGCCGGCCAAGTGGTAGAGACCCGAAGCGCGGACCGGAGGGGAAAAGCCGCGTTATCCCTTTTGTTTGCCCGCCGCCGGGGAGGCGGCGCCGGGTGCACTCCCGTCGATGCGAGCGGGGTTAAAAATTAAGCTCTGGGCGGAAGGCTCGCCCCGAGCCGGGACAGCGGATCCCGCAGCCCGGCGGGTGGCAGCGCCCGGTGGGGACAGCCGGTGCCCCACAGCGCCGTGCTTCCCCCGGCTCCGCTCCCGCCGGCAGGTGAGGCGCTGGCATCGGGACACCGAAGGGCAAGATTGGCCCTCGCCATCCCTCCTCGCCGCTCCTTTGTGCCCCGGGGTGACCCGCACTCCGCGGCACCCTCCCGGCTGCAAGACCCACTACCTACCAGCTCCCCGCGGCGGTGGCAGCGTCTCCGGGAGCCGCTCAGGCAGGTGGCGGAGCCGGTCCCATCCCTCCTGCCGCCTCCGCGGGGCTCGGGGGCGCCTTCCCCCTCCCTCCTGCCGGGCGCCTTCCCTCAGAGGCGCGCTCCGAGCGGGGCGGAGCNTGCAGTGGTGGGACATCCACAGCGATGAGGGCACTAGGCTCTTTGTCCTCAACGACTGGGTCCCCAGCATGGCGTGACCCTTTTCGGAGGGTCCCCAGGCGTGGGATGAACCCCTGGGGTCCCTCCTGAAATCCAGGAGCTGTGCAGTCTGTCACCTATGTTGCCCCATCAGGCAGATACTTGAATTTAATTGTCAGATGCATTCTTTGCATGGGTTTTAATTATTCATCCTTCTTGAATCCTTATAATGATATATGGCAAGAAACGAGGAAATCAGAGCCAAGAAGGCAAAAACCCTGCAATGCATTTTAACTCCACGAGAAAAATCCACAAAAGGTTTTGCCAAAATTCCCAGCTGATCGCCATTAGCCCAGAAAGGAAATAGATATTTCACAGGAATCCATTTATTTGCTGCCTTCTACTGGCATCTTCACCCTGCTGCTACCAGGAGAGCTTGAAGCACAGCAAAAGCTCTTTTTCCTCACACAGATCCTACTTGAAGAGATACAAGAAATGTTACAACATCTTACGTTCTTAGATGTGATTTTTCTAATTTGCACTTTCCTGGGCCTAGCACCTACCCTATTTGAGTCTGTGGAAAGGTTTTAACAGAAGGTTGGAAAAAGCAAGTGCTACCAAAATCATAACTACTCAGACAAGTCTTTCTAAACTATGAATGATTATAGAAGAATTACAATGTGAGGGAGAGGTCCCCAGGGATAGAGGACAAGTGTTTGGTTATGTAGTGGGGACTGCAGCAGTGGTTCAGGTGATTTCTTGCTTTCCATGAGCATACAGCCTCTTATGTCACAACTGCCACATGTGTCCAGGGCCTTCCCAGCTTTCCTCTCACGGGTCTTCCTGACTGTAGTAGGTCACCACACCAAACGAGGCCTCTTGATCACTTTTACTCTTCTGACAAAGTATAGACTGCCCAGCAGTCACTTCTAGATGACCACAAACACTCCACTGAACAACTCTGCATATGCCCCTTTCCTCCTTTATCTTAAGGATATCAACCTTCCTGTATCACGCTGTTGTTTTCAAGAGTTTCAGTAGAAGGAAGTATTAGCATCATTGTTTCATTCTTTCTATGTTTTCCCCAATTTTGTATTTACAGTAACTGTGAATAAGTTCTGACCAACTAAAGAAGGACTGTTTTAGTTCCAGACACAAATTCCAATAGACAGTCATGACACTGACAGAAATGTTTACCACAGACAAGGGGGCAGAGATACAAGACATGGCTAAGATACATATGATGGGATTCACCTCACTTAACTGTAGGGATTTGGGATGCCCTGAGCTATCCATAATACAATACAGGACTACAGAACTTTCCCATCTGAAGCAGCAGCTGAAAGTCAGGTAGGATGCCGTAAGACACCTCAAATGAGACTAAAAACCACATTCAAACTATAAACATTCATGTGTAGAGGTCTACATGTGAGGTGTTCACTCTGTGCGCCTTAATTACCGATGAAGATAAAAAGGCACTGTCAGGTCTGACCTATATAAGACACTTCAAGATGAAAAGATGAAGGTACTCCTTCCAAGAAAAGTGTTTATGTGAATGCCCATAGTTAGAGACATCTACCCACACCTCCCCTGGTTCCCTGGTGTGTCTCTCTCGTACTATGACTGACTGCTGTCTCACTGCTTCTGACTAAGGGAAAAGATAATCATCATTATGAATTATGTTTGTACAGCACCTGCCGCCATGGGAGCTGGTCCATAGCTACTAGTCTACAGCTTTTGAGATACACAGATTATAAGGCATCACATACTTCTGTGCACAATACAGATAGACATAGAGGAGCCACAAAGCGTGGTGCCCACAGGACTCTTTCTGAAAATGAAACATTGCAAAAAGTGTTGGGCAAAACTTCTTTCATGCCAAAAGCTGTGGAGAAGAGCATTTAGTTTGAAATTCAGTTACGAGACAGTGAGTTGCCATTAAAACTTCTCAATTTTTATTATTTTTAGTGCATACATTGAACCTCAAGCTCAGAAAAGACAGTGTGACTGGCCTATCTTAATGCTTGCCTTAAGAAAAAATGAAACACTGTCTGTTTCTCTCCAGAAGCTAATTCAAAAGAGGAAAAAATACCAATTTAAGATATTTTTCCCCTATGTGTATAATTCTTAAGAAACAAGAGCTCTAGTGAAATTGGGCTACATAGGTTTCTTTAAAAAGAGAGTGAAGCCCAAGATCAGAGTGTTACTGTGAGCCATTGTTGAGGCAAAGAGCAGTAAGAGACAACATAGGTAAGGGTGAAGAGGTATTAGCTGTGCTATATTGTCAAGTGATAACACACACTCTGGCTTTTCAGCACCTTGCGAGTAAGCTGAAAATGAAACAGTCTACAGGTGGGAGCCCTAATGAATGGTACTGTCAGGAGGTAATTTCTTATGGTTGAAGAAATCTTTTATTCTGCAGGGAAGTGAAGTAACCTGGAATTATGGGTCTGTGCCAGATTCTGCTGCAGACAATGGAGTGATTTCAGAGGCCACTGAGTCTGGAAGGAAGGATGACAACCCAGAATTGGCTCAAATGAGTCCTCCCATAGCTCACTGCTGATGTAATGCAGCAGAAAAGGCCTTGGAGTCCCCCATTTCAGTGGCAGCTATCCAGAAGGCTCCCTCTGCCTTCCCTGGGACAGAGACCCCTGCTCACAGATGCCCCATTTCCAAAGCTTGTTCTAACTGTGGGGGGAAGAAGTTAAAGGTGAAGACACTCTCTACCCCTTTGAAAACAGTCTATTTTGAAGGAAAGGAGGATGCAGACTGGGTCTTTGGAGAAGCAAGTCCAATCCTTGTCTCTGCCCCTACTTCGTTTCAGGACTTCAGGAAAGCTCTGCTGCCTCCATTGCCAGTCTGTGCAATGAGTGTGAGAGCATTTTCTATCTCAGTACAGTGTTATGGTGATAAACACAGTGGTGGCTGCTGCATGGCTGGGTGCCGTGATGATGGGAAGGCCAGGCATTTGCCTCAGATATCTTGCACCATAAGATGATAACATCCAGAGAGAATGAAGTCTTCTTCTGAGGTTTTCCAAGGCTATGGCTACTAGGTACTTATTCCTAGTTCCCAGAATCAAGATGCTTTTACTGTCAACTCTTAAAGGAAGCATGGGAGTACTGAGAATGTGAGTTGTTTGTTTTATGAAGAAGATTGCCAAGTGGGAAATGTGTGTTCATCTTCCTGGGTGAATATGGATATTTGAGCATCCAGTCGCAATTCATCCTAACAAGGGACAGTTTCAACTGCACAGTTCCACCTGCAGACATAGCTGTGCAGATAAAGAGTTTTGCCTGAGACAACTCAAGATTTACATAAAGGTTCTAAAATTATTGGGAAAGCAATCTACTGCTCTATGGGAAACACAAGAGGTAACACTGGACTGAAAATACTGTACGCTTAGAAATAACTTTGTAGGTTCCCCTCCCCATTGAATTCTCAATTGAAAAACTTATTGGGATTATCTATATCTGTCAAACAGGGCATAGGATTTTGTAAATTTCTGCTTGAACTAGAATATATTACATAGAAAATCTTGATCAAAATAAGAGATACATAGAAAACTATGAACAAATTTTAGATTTATCTTGATTCAAAATTCACAGCTGTATGTAAATTATATATTCTTTTAACTATACAGATCTTGGGAATTACTGCTATTCATATGACTGAAAATATTTCTGACAAGTGATATTTAAACTAACAGTGTCTCTTTAATTTCATGATAGTTAAAACTTGTTGACATAAAACAGACATCTGGATTTGCTCCAACAAGACTGAGATTCTTGTAAGACACTGCAGACACTGCATCTTCACCATTTGGATAAACAGCATATCAAAACAGTGAAGTAATCCCAAAATAACACCTTAAAAATAAAACATCCACTGCAACTGCACTCCTAGGGAACTTCAGGAATTTCCTGAAAAAGGGAATCTTCAGTGTTATGCAAAACTGGAGCACATTCATCACTACTGTTTTGGGTTTTGTGTTAGTCTATGTCTATACGCTGGGTTTAGGTTCTGCTGTAGGTTTTCACTGCTCCGTCTGGTGGTTTTGAATTGACTATGCACTCATCTAAGAACAGTGATCTATAGCAGTGCTGTATAAGTGCTGTATGTGCCCATGAAGTTAGGTCATTGAGGGTATTGACTGCTTTTGAGCTCCCATTGGAGACCATACTCACCCCATGTCCAGCTTGTTTAAAGGGAAGCTTATGTTCAATGCATACAGCAAAAGGGAAGGTTCTCCCCTCAGCAAAAGCCCATGTCTGCAGAGGAGATGAGCTGGGCACAGTGTTTGGTCACACCTTGCACTCTCTGCCCATCAGCCTTTGCAATGATGTTGCTTGGCTAATGCTGGGAAGGGCTTTTCCTAGGTCTTGATGTGTAGCAAGAGTTGGTAGGATTTCTTATAAGATGCTTGAGCTCAGACTAAGTTTCATGCCTGATTCTGTTGCACCCACATGAAGGCACCCTGAAGTTAGCAGTGTGACTCATAAGTGAGGGACCACATCATATTTCAGACTGTGTTCTGGATATGGTCTGTCTGGAAGCACAGACAAAACCTATGCAGTTAAAAATTCCGTCAGGGAGAGGAAGGGTTGAAGGTGATATTCTTGCAAGGTCATCCTGCAAAGGATGTAGACCCTGTGGGGACATCTAAAGCAGGTATATCTCCCCAGCTTAGGGAGACAAAGGAAAACCAGGCAGGAATTTGAACTATTTTAATGAGCATTTCTGCCTTAATTTCTTGATCAAATAAGCCCTTGCTCCTAGAATCTCTGAGTCCACATAACAGCTGTGAATCAGTGCTCCTCAGGGGAATTAAGACAGGGATCCAGGGCATACAGGAGGGCTATTTAGCAATCACACCCCTCACACAGGACTGTCTGATAGAGGCCTCTGCTCTGAAACATGAAGTCATATTAGAACCAGGAGATGTCAGTTATGATTAGCTTGAGAACAAGTAAGCAAGATTAACCTCTGCTAATTTTAGCCACCTAAAATTATGTCAGTAGCCTAAAGAAGGCCATTTTTAAGTCAAAGGAGGCATCTCCAGAGGGCAATCCATCCCATCCATGTTATACACTGCAGTTATTATGGAATGAACTACAGTCTGGAATTATTTTGTCTAGCCTGTCAGTAGAGGCAGCCTAGACAGCTTATGTGGAGAGGACATTTAGCTTTTAAAGTTAGTTAATACACCATTCAGAGTTAAGTGCTCCTCATCAGAGAATTGCTCATGGGCAGCTCTTTTTCACATCTTGTCAGCTTGTTTTCCAAATCTAGTGTATCCAGCTATGAAAACAGTGATGATTTTTCTCCCAACTAGGCAACCTGTTTCACTGACCTATGATCCTTATGGCAGATGACATCTTTCATTTGCAAGGTAATAACTGTGATTCTATGCTTCTCAGCTGTAACTGCAGCTGTAGTACTGTATTCACTTCTGGCTACCTAGTTCCCTGTGAGATGGAGACAAATTGGAGGTGATTAAGCAAAAAATAAACAAAAAATGATTAAAAGTAAATAAAGAAAACTTGTATCATTTATCATAGGATGATTCTAACAGTCTACACTTGGACCCTAAGGAGGAATTATTTCACATGACTAAAGAGTATAATACAATGAGATAAGAAAAGAAATATTTGGGATAAATGTTACCAGAAAAAATTCTGTGAGAACTGGTTGTGAAATAGTATCCCAGGGGATTTCCTGCCCCCTCCCCAAGGATATATAAACCATGTGAGACAAAACATTAGGAAAAGGAACAATCCTGAATATCATGTATCAGTTTAGGTAATGCATCAGGTCTTTCCCAGTACTAATTACTACAATCTACATTTCAAAGCCTATAAGATAAGAAACCCATTTAATGATATGTCTTGCAGAGATACATCCCATAAGGAATATTTACAATGAGTCTGGATTTCTTGTAACTTATTTCTGACACAGTGTGCCTTTGAGTGCATTTCAAAACACAAAGATTAATGTCTAAAAATAGCCCTGTGCTGCTCTACACTATATACAGTATAGGGTGGTCTGTAAGTATTTCCTCTCTCAAATATACTCAGCAAAAAAAGCCTGTTTCCAAAATGTCAAATCTATGCTCTCAGTCTACACTCTTTCAGTCAAGTTGGGTTCCTTTCTGTACTGAGGAGAGGGATGTGAGCAGACAAATGTAATTTTTAATTACATGTATACAGCTTCACACAAGGAAAACCAGATAAAGATACACATACTCACACCAGAAACTGAGTGAAAACAATCAATAGCAAGTTTATTGGTTATGTGTAAGTGTGGCTTGGTTCTGTTCTCAAAGACAAGAGAAAAACAATGAAAATAAGCAACATTGTTTTCTCATTTTCTTTAAAGGTCTTACAAAAATATTTTCCTGCAATTTTTCATATGTTGTTTGCCAGATTTAAGTTCTTTATTTATTTACTGTGTTGAAGCTGAGTTGCAAGACCTGTGGCATACAGCAGGCTAATGTCCTGAGAACTTACCTAACTCTAAATGAAGAGATGCATTAGATAAAGTGAAATAGAGTGAAACTTTAAGAATTTGTGGTATACAGGAGATCAACTTAGATAATACTGTGTATGTTTTACTCTGTCGATCTGAAATGATTAAAGGCATGGATTATAATAAAAATGATGTTTTGATATGGAAGATACAACATGTATGCACGTCTCAAAGTGTACTAATTTTACTGATTTGGAGACATACCATTAATGTATTTTAAAATAAATATTTCGCAAGCACTTGTTAAGTGTTTCCTGCATTGCCAGCATGAAGGAATACAGATACAATACTACATTGTATTGCAACAAGCATGATTATACATGGAAAGGCAGTTTAAAAATAACAAATTCTCTATTATGTTTCATTAAAAGCCAGCTGTTAGCTAGCAGCAATGCACACAGGAGGGTCTGTAACAGCAATGCTCCAAGTTATGCTTGTGTACATTACTTACAGTATTATGCTGGTAGCTGCTGACTTGTTCTATTATATGACTTGCAAACAAACTCTCTTTTACCCTTGCTGTAAAGCTAAGTATACTTTTTTCAAAGTTCTTAGTAAATAATCACCATATCTTCATTTACAAAACCAGAATGGAGCAGAAATTCCTAACTGAGCCTGTGGGACTGGACAAACGATCACAAATGTTTAAATATTTGATTGGAGAAAAGCCAAATTTTGAATGTCATGGAGAGTAGCCAGTGCCAAGCACCCAGTTCTTCTACAGAGCCTGAACGTTTGAGCTGCAGCTAATTGTTTACCCAGTCTGTCTGCCCAGGAAAACAAGCTCCTTGAAGCTCATTGCTGTGAGTCTGCCCAGATCCCCGTTCCTCAGCCTTTAGATACTTATTAGGCTTACAATAAAGGATGGCACTAAAGCAAGCAGAGATGCTAGCAAAGCCAGGGGAATGCCAGGCCTGGGCAGAATTAAATCAGTATGTTGTGAATGCTCTTGTTCTGAATGTGAATATGGAGTTTCTGTCGTGAGGGAAGGCGAGTAGAAAGAGATTGAGATGAAGTTCAGTCCCTGTACTGATCCTGGCAGGGAAAGCTGACAGCTGACTGAACTCTAACTAGGACCTGACAACCTGATCCTGCAGACAATATTCTCACTGAAATAAATGGGAGCTCTGTCTGATTAAGAACAATATTGTGCTATATTGGTACATTTGTATTTCTCCAGAATCCACAAGCCCTAACTCTGCTTGGAGCTGCACTGTGCACTTTTTTTTATAAAAAAAAAAAAAAAAGACAACATTAAAGACACTTTCTCACCCTATTTTGCAATCAAGACAGAAAAAGCAGTCTATCTGCCTATGTTTGCACAGCCTGTTACTGGCACAACCTGGAATAAAGCCAGCATCCCCTGAACTCTTGTCCAGTAGGCAATATTACTCTAATTAATTAGGTTTCTCAGCTACATCTCCAGCCTTAACTCTTCCCTACTTAACACACCTTTGAATTTTGTATTTTTTCATATTCCGTATTCCTAACAGTAGTTTTAGGAGGCTGACAGAGATCCCATAATATAATCCCATGTGACATTCAGCAAAGGACAGAACTTTTAGTTTGTCTCTAATGTGCTTGAAGGGATGATAGAAATAAATTTGTGGAGTTCATTTTCTTCCTTCTGAGAAATGTTTGAGAGACAGAAAGCAGAAAAATGCAGAGCTGGAAAACAGCAGCTTTTGAGGTTAAACTGATTCTATTTTAGAAAGTTATCTGAGGAGGTGTTTGTTTCCTCATGGTGGTTAGTTAATTTCATAGTTTGTCAGAGGTCATCTGGTGTGGGAGTTAAAAAGGGCCTCTCAGTTCAGGTAACAAACTCTGATTTCTCTCTGGGCTCAGTGGTGTCTGTAGCATCAGAGGCACCTCTTGTGCACCAGCAAACTTCTCCATTCAGCACCCTCTGTTCTTCCTCACTCACTTGGTCTCTGGCTTTTCTGCTGAGACAACTGATAAACACATCAAAAAGTGATGCTGTTGGAAGGCTGGATTTAGATTACAAGCCCATACCTCCAAACTGCCAGTGACTCTGGCTAATGCTGCCTTGGACCTGATTTGAATGCCTGACAAAAGGGAAAAGCTCCATGTGTCATTGTCTAGCCCTGTCAAAACACTCCTCTGGCTGTCTTTTCTAACCTACTGAGGGAGGCTTTAGAGGAGGTTCTTGCATTGATGGAGGCAAAATCACAGGAGACAGGGCACTGTGGGAGGCTTGCACACTCCCTGTAGGCAGAGGACATCCTGAGAAGCTCCTGTGCACTAATACACTGTCTGGGAAACAAATATGAGGAACTGGAGGTCTATGCAGTTGCAGACCTACACCAACAATGCAATTGAGTTGTGGTGGGATGTTTGTGTGGCTGGAGTGCATAGATGCACTCAGATGGATCTGTGATACATGCATACTCACTTTTGAAGAGATACAGAGAAGATGGGAAGAAGACTGTGCTCAGTGGGGAGAAGAGTTCCAATGTGCAGGATGTCTAGGTATCTCCAGAGTCTGTTATTAAGTAAATTTCTCTACAGTTCTCCATGAGACATTTGCCATGAAGGATTATTCTCCAGCCTTACAGATCTCTCATCAGAAGGCCAGCTTACATTGTCTGTTTTCCTTTTTCCCAGTTTATTCCTTCTGAATTCTGCTAGATAACTCTTTTTTTTTTTTTCTCCTTCTGGTCATTTGTGGAAAGTAGTGTTAAAACTCGAATTACAAAGACACTGCCAAGAAGACAAGTTCCTGACAACCTCTGATGAAAAATAGCTTGTGTCTTTGAACATCAGTAAGTATTTAATTGTTGTTTTGATAGACTCACATTCAGTTGCTTCTTGCAAGCATTAAATTTATAGAGAAAAACAGGGCAACCTAAGAAACTACCCTTAACTAGACTTTCCCTGAAATGCCTGATGACATTTTGTCTTCCCCAGCTCTCCACATCTCCCTCTGGCCTTTCCCCCTAGAGCCATTAGAAGAGGGAACTTTTGCCTGTGCTGCCCAGAAGCCCTTCATGATTTCCATATCCAGATGCAGGCAGTATCCTTCTCCATCCTATTTAAGCTTTTGCTTAAAATCTGTCAGAAGTGATTTGACCAATCACTTTTTCTATTCAATTATATTAATTTATGGCAGGTGAAAACTAATGTCCAGTGACAGAAGCAGCTAAAAGTTTTATTAGCCTGTGCTTTAAATGCAATTGATAGGAAGTTTGTAGTACCGTGCTTCACTGCTTTGGGTAGTTCCTGCAGTCTTGCTAGTTGTATGCCAGTCCTGCTAGACTCTGTCAAAAATAGCCTTCTGGAAGTTAAAGCAAAAGACTGGGGTGGGAGGTAGTTGCAACACTAATTCTGAGATCATGTTTTCCAGTGATTTCCAAGTAAGAGGTCCTTTGGTGCTTAGATGGGAATGACTGCTATCTGGCAGAGTCTTTTTCACTTAAAGGTCCCTCAGTGTCCAAGAGGACAGCAGTTTTGTCCAAAATTTTTTTTTCCAAAAAGCTGAATGCAGCCAACTTCAAATACTCAATGGATTCAGGCACTGTTTCTGTCTGGCAAAAGAAAAGGAATGGCAACAAGCAAGTGATTAAACAAGATATGTAGAGGTAAGAGTGCCGATACTTTATTTCTCCCATCTCTTGTCTTCCTGCTGTAGGATCCAGATCTTTGTATGGAGAAAATAGGCCACACAAACTAGGAAGGATGCACTATGCTGCACAGTGGAATTAGGACCAACTTACCTGCAGCTAAGAGATGCAATTTGACAGAGTCTGTAGAGGTGCAGTGTAGGGAGCAGCTGACACTCAGGGAGTCAAAAACAAGTTGCTGGGATACAGCAATCAAATCAAAATCACAAGTGAACTTGAATGTCTTAAGGACAAGGAGACACTGGCCAGGCAGGGGATTATGCCAACCATTCTAAAATGTCAGCATTTCTCTTGCTCCATGTCTCAGGGATATATTATCTTTTTCTGAGTCAGGCAGCCTGAAAATATCCCTCTGGTGAGAACAGGTGATTCAAGATCTGGTAGCTCAGCTGGTTCTGTGCCCTATGTATATATCCCTGTAGATGTGCTACAACACATGACAAGGATGGAGGTATCTGCAGGGCTAATAGCAAGTGGAGAAATGGATAACAGAGCTTGTCTCATCCAGAGATGAGGAGGAGCTGTGGGCAGTGCTAATGAGGAGAGCAGCTGCCTCTGCAGTCACCCCTAGGTACATCCTCACTGTCAAAAGACAGCTTATTCCTCTATCATCATCTTCTCAAAGCTGGAGACCTTATTTCTGGAAATTTTCTTGCACTTTTCCTGGAAACATATCACTGTGGAAAGTTTTTATCAACTTATTTGCTGGATTTTACCAAGGACACATACATATATATGTATAAGTTAGCTGAATCTTTCACTATACTTAACATTGTATAAGAGCGAAGCAAAGGACATTTTGACTTAGTATCTGGATTTCACCAGAAAAAGAGCCATACCTATATGTCTACCAATATGATAATACAACCATAATTAAGCATCTACAACTGCCTGAAAATATTCTGACTGCATATTTTTCCTGTTTCATCCATGCTGAAAACTTTCTTTATAACAGTACTAACTTTGATGATATTTTGGTCTGACTTCTTTGACTAATTTTTCATTTCACAACAACTTGTTGTCTGCAATCATATTTTGTTCTGTATTACATTATATTAATACTCCAAGAACCTGATTTCAGAGTAACATTCTTTATTCTTTCCATAATAGAAATGGAATTAAAATGTTGGCATTTCTTGTGGAATGGAAACTTGAGGTTTCAGCAAAATCTAATAGCATCTGTTTTGCAGAAATGGAGAAAAGATTCTCTCTATTCTCTTTATTATTTCAGTATAGAATAAAACTTGAAGGGCAGGGACTCACGCCTGTTTTTTAGAATCCAGCTGAATTCTCCTAAAAGCAGGGAGACAAAATTGTGTCATAAAATGATTTTAATATCCATGAAAAATTTGGTTGGAAATCAGAAAATGCATTTCCAACCACCATCAGTCAATAGAGATTCTGTCTCTTTTTGCTGCTCTGATTAACTTAAACTTCACATGTCGTGGGGAGGAAAATGGAATACATTATCATTGACAATTGAGGCTGCCAGGCTAGCTCAGTAAGCCAGAGGGAGCCAGCAATGATGTGCATAGCTACACTTATCACCTCTTTGCTTCACTGAGTAAACTTCCTATTTATTTTCTGGGGCACTGTGCTGGAGGAATGATTCTACCCAGTCTTTTCATCTGTAGCAATGAAAAAGCCAAAATTTTTGACGTTTTGCCTCCGACAAAATACAAATCACAATGAGGAACCCAGAACTACAGCACCTTTTAGCAGATAAGCATTTGCACAGTCTTTGCCAGCTGTGAGCTGGAAAGAAGAGAGAGTTTCCCATGTTGAGTAAAGGTGAGAAAGGTCAGTAGTTCAGCTTGCATCACATATCTTTTCCACAGTCCCAAGCCAAACCACTGCTATAGATTTCCCCTCTCCCACTCACTGGACTTTCTAATGTGAGAAATATCTTCCCATGGAAAGCAGTGGTTACACAATCACATGGGATCCTGCCTTACTCATACTGCTGGCTTCTGGTTCCATTTTATGAAACAAGGCAGAGATGCCAGAGTTACCCTCAGGCTGAGATGTCTCCTGTAAGCAGCAGAAGCAGAAGTCAGGAGGGAGCAGAGAGGCTCCAAAGACCCTTCCAGTCATCACAGAGAGTGACTTCTACTTGACTAAACAGCAGGCAAATGTCCCATTATGGCACACATACTGCCAGAAGAGCAGGGGATGTAAATCTGAGGACCAAACCACCCATGTTCCGTGAAGACCCTAAAATAGTTTTGTAAGAAAAAGCTGTTCAGTTTGAGTCATAGACAAATACAAAGTACTTATCTGCACTGCTGTGACAGTAGCAATTGGATACTTATCTGACCTTAACAGCTCTGCCAGTGCTGTTTGAGTAGTTATGAGTAGTATTGAGCAGTATTAAGTAGTTATCACGGAACATGGGTGATTCTGCTGAGCACCAACCTAGATGAGAGTATTTCAGTGCTAAGTAGAGCATGCTTTAAGCATTAGGTTTGTGAAATGCCTTGAGAATGTCATGCTGTAAATTGCAAACTTACTGAAAACCATGAGCATATCCACCCAGAACCTGAATGGTGAGGAAGAGAGTTTGGTGACCCCAGATAGTCCCAACATCATCAGTCTATGAGCACCATGCTCACTGCTTTGGACAGTACTAAGAGAGGAAGCACAGCCCTAACCCTTGGCATACTCTTCATATGGGAATAATTGTCCTCATACACCTAATATCTGTTTTTCTCTCACATTGCTATTGGAATAGGCATCTAATTGCCAGACAGTGACCAATGAGTTGTAAAGAGGTACTGGCAACAATAAGACATTTTCCTTCCTTATAGAGCCTCTAGATCCATGACCAAGTCCCCAGCCTGAGAACACTCTCTGTGGAGATTGGATGGATAAAACATGAAATAAATGAGTTTCAGGCTTCTGTCCCCCCACCTTGAGCCACTGTGACTCACAGGAGCCCACAGTATTGTCCACAATACCATAGTGGGATTTTTTTGTTTGCTTTCCACTGCATTAAAGCAGCAGTAATAACAGAGTGTCATGAGACCAGGACCAAACAGAAGAAATCCTGCCAAGTGAAGCTGTGCTCATGTACAGCTTGAAAGCAGCAAGGAAAGGAACTGTCCAGAGACTAAAACCTTTCCATGGCAGACTTATGATTTAATACTTGTTTAAATTAAACATTAATATGCGTAAAGCAACTCTCAAAACAGAGCCAGTGCAGAGTTGATCCAAAAGTCAACAGGACAAAAGAATCTGGAGCAAAAATCTGAGCCAAACCATTGAAGCTGATAATGTCTGGCAAGAAAATTCACCTCAGAGAAGAGCTTGACAACAACAAAACTCTGCTAAAAAACACAAATCAGACCTCGCCCTTTGCTGACTGTCTCTCTGCCTTTATTCTGACCAGATGTAAAAGTCTTGTGGTCTTGGAGGCCTGGGGTATCTCTTCTAAGAAGGCTTTGCACTTGGGGATTCAAATCTGAGACTGAGCTGTAGCTGACCCTGCCAGCTGGAGGCACAAGGACAGAAACCTTTAAGTGACTCTGGCCCAAACTGTATTTACTGACAGAGAGCTGGTCTTGAGCTTTCCAGCTATTAATTGTACTTTGACAAATTAGAAAGGCTTCCTGTCATCCATCAGGGCACCCTCTTCCCATTATTCTGGGTTAACAGTCTGTAAAATGAAATGGCAAACAGAACTTCATTAAAACAGAGTTAGACGCTTTCTCTGCTAGCAGGTTTGGAAGAGTAGGAACCAAGCCCCAGGGGTTACACTTCCAGCTTCACCTCTGACAAGCTATAGCGAAAAAAACATGAAAAAGTCCTTTCAGCTCTCTGTACCTCAGTTTACAAATTCAACAAGCAGAGACACTATTACACAGAGTTCCCTTGAGACCACTATGGAAATGAACTACAACTTTATAAACGATTCTGTGACCCTGGGTGGATGTAAAGTACTACATTCTTATTTTGAAAACATCCAGATTAGCTGTCAAAGCATTGCATATTATTATTACAGTGATTGGAGACCCAGGACAGGAATATTGAAAACAATATCAATCATTTAATTAGTTTATCATCCAGCAGAGTACAAGGGAAAATACATTCCTCCAGTCTACTCCCATACACCTTTGCTACCCTTACTTGCCCAGATTCATCTGCCCTTACTGTATGCCTGCAGCTGAGGCAGCTGCATAGGAAGGTAACACCTAAGTCTCTCTGTGCAGAAAGATAGACAGACACCTCCAGAACTGATGAAAATCCTGGGTGGTCTGACTCAGACTCTGAAAGTGTATTTATCTTTCCAGGTCTTATGCTTGGTTGTATTAGTAAGTTAAATGTGTCCAAGCTCTAGCCCTGAGGCTAGCTGGCACCATGCAGCTGCCATCCAGGCAAGCAAATTTTCCTGCTCTCCTAATCAAGGTGTCTCTGTAGGCACCAGCAGCTGAGAGCAGCCCCAGCCTAGTGGGCTGCCATGTCACTACCAGGAACTGTTGAAACATGGCTAGTACCCTCCACTACACTGATGTCAGGGGCCCTTCTGACAGTATAGCAGCAGTTCAAGTCCCTGTGCCTGTAACATTCCTTGGCCTGTTTAATTTAGTAGTGGAGGCGTAGCCTTAGATGTATAAGTGTCTGAAGTTAGCTGAGATGTGCTAGGACAACACAGCTATGTGAGGGACAGGGTTAACTCTTTCCATCCTATAGCCATGTGATGATCATCAGAAAGGAGGGACAGGCAAACATCCAAGTTGATAAGGTGAGTCTATACAAGCTAAATACTTCGAAAGAACTCAGAAGAACCTCATTTTGCTGCTCAGTGCTCTTGGAAAGTAGCTGTTCGTTTATGGATTTAAGCTCAGTGATTAAGGCCATGCTGTGCTCACAGTCCTGTACTTGGGACCTTCTAGAGACAAGCAAGGGATCATGTTCTCAGCAGTCACTGGTCACCTGGGTCACCAGTCATCATGGTCCTCTGTCCAGTGTTGCCAGCTACTGACTGTTTTGTCCACAGTTCCCTTCCCAATCATGATTCTGTAGGTCTGCTCAGTAAAATACTTCTCCCTCATCACCCATATGTCAACATGTTTGCCTTTATAGCACTTCTCACTAAAGCCTCTGTGCACAGCTGGAGAGGATTTTGTATACTGAATATACAGGTAAAAGGAACCCGGGCACTCAGAACTTGTCCTTAGCCCAACCAAGAGCCAGTGTGGCAAACCCAGAATGCAGGTCAGGATGTCTGAGTCACAGAGCCCTGTCTGAACCAGGAGATCACAGTGCCTCACAACTATAATCAGAACTCTTCTGATCCCACTGCTGTAACCACCCCCTAATGAGTACCAGATACATCCACCTCCACAGGGGAACAGGGAAAACAAGGGAGGATTTCCCTCCTGATTCTATAGAGAGAAGAGTAGTTCCTGAAGTATTTACCAAGCCACTGAACCACAACTTCAGATTTATATTCCATGTGACAGTTTTTCAGAGTTTTTCAGCCCCTCTTTTGATGTGACAGCCATTTTACAGCCCAAACCCTTGAGTCTTTCACTAGAAACCCAACTATGCAAAGGCATTATGGCCAGTATCTGATGTTCTAGTATACAAAAGGCAACTGCTAGTGGCAGCAGAATAGAAACAAAGGGAAATTTGTATATGCAGCCCAAATTGAAGATACCATTAGCATTGGAAGTGGGTATCTGTTTACATATATTAATATTTCTATAATGAACCATACCTAATACAGCTATTGCAGCTTCTAAGGATTAGGTGCTGTCTTCAAAGGCATGTGATAACAATTAATTAGAGCTCAGATAGATCCTATGAAGTAAGAGATGTGGAAGTATTTGCACCTCTGAGCCTACTGTGCTTAATCCTCAGCATTTAAAATACTGCTTCTAACTTGCCTTAAAATAGGAAGTAACACTTTGCATGCCAATTAAGAGAAAACTGCTCTAGATTTGGCTCTTGATGTGTTTCAATTTGATCTGAATGTAGCTGTTTGGATTGCATGGATGGTAAAGGGCACAGGCCTCAGAGTGTCAGCTTTTATTCCTTTAGGGCAACTAGCCCCCCCTCAAGCCAAAGCATTAAATCAAAACTAAATTAAGAAACATACTACAGAGAAGGCTGGCTGTGTACATTGCAGTATGGACAAAGCAACCCTTCTCCTCTCTGGTAAAAATTTATGCTAGTGCAGAGACCCAGCACAAAGCCTAGGCACCACTTAAACATCCTGCTGAGGGGTTTAAGTGCTGGCTAGGCTTTATGCTAAGCCTCAGTAAAGGATTGAATATCACCCACAAGAAAGAACAGGGATAAATTGCATTTAGATTTTTCCTGGCTCTGATTTTGTGGAAATTTGGAGCCAGCATGAGACATGGCATGTAACTTCACATTTCACTCCATACCTGAAACCTGCCTTTATAATGAAAGGGGCAGACAGATGTATTATCCATGATAATATTTCTTTGATGTAAATGGGCACTACAAATAAAATATCTGCAGACCAATTGCCACTGATCGAAGGTAGTGGCATTCATCTGAAGAAAACAGTGTGATGTGAGTCAGTTTGGCTCAGGGTCTTACATAAGAAAATTCCCAATCCGTGTCTTCATTCCCACACTAAGAGGCATTGTGTCTGTACACAAGCTGGGGGCCTGACCATGCAAACAGAGCAGTGCATACAGTCCCCATGGGGTCCTGCTACAAACACACTGCTACTCCAAGTGGGTTGCTAAGACTGGTTCTTCACTAAGGTATCACTGTATTTTTTCATATAATGGCTATGTTTCTATCCCAAAGTCTGCCCTCAGGAAACAGGAGGCAAATGTTGTTTATGGCTATTCTGAACTTCCCGTAATCTATTGGTATTTCCAGCCAGAGCAGTGATGTGGGTTGGCTGCTATAGTAATCAGTGACTCTGCTGGCTGGATCGGCCCATGGTGCCATTCCTACACAAATGCTTCAGGCTTCTGCTGCTTCTCATGGACTTTCACAAAAGGAAGCTCAAGTGGAAGCTGTTAAAATTCTCCAACTCATCACACCACAGGCATGTTCAGAACAGGATCCTGAGTTGAATCCTAGAGGTAAAAGAAGGAACCCAGGAGGTAAGCCATGGTATGTGTGCATAGGAGAGACTAAATGTCTTTGTTTATATAGGTTTAAATAAAAAGTTTACAATAAAAATACAATAAAAAGTTTAAGCTGGGGATCAGTTGAAGAATTCAGTTCAAAAATCCTGACAGACATCCCCAATTTAGCAATGTACTTTCCACAAGTATGAGGATCCGAGGCAGTAAAACTGCCTTACAAACCAAATCCATATTTGTACCAATGTACCAGCCAGGTGTGAGGCAGTACTGGTTCATTCAGCAGCTCTGTGACCAGTGTGCTCAGGCCTGCTAATCTGGATGCAGCACTGGGCAAAAGGCAGTTGACAACTTCCAGCTCCAAGCTTTGCCCTATTCAGATCAGAGGGCAAATCAAGGAAATCAGAGGTCTTGAGAGGTGTTTTCACAGTCTTTCCATACTTTTCCCCTAAAGTGTAACCCTGTATGGTAGTTAGCACCAGGACTGCCATAGCAGAGTGAGCAAAGAGCCATCATGTCCAGCATTCTTTTCTCAACAACCTGAGGAACCAGATGTTGCTGAGGAAGATATCAGAAACCCTGGTTAGATGCAGTTCTGTGTATTCTGTTGCCAGAGGAATTTATCACTGCCAAAACACCTGACCTGTGGTAGTTTTTTTTTCTTACAAAATATTTTTCCTATTCCTCTGGATATTCTTATTAACCATATAAATGCATTGGCCCTTTCAAGAATCCTGCTCAATTCTTTATATTAATGGCTGTGTCTAGACTACTAAATTAAACTGGGCCATGACACTAGCTGTAACACTGGCACATGCTTGTCTGTGTTGTTTCATGGTCCCTTGACATGGATTAGCATCAGCTAGCAGACAATACCTGAGAGCACAGTGTAGAGAACAGCACATTCTTGGGACCATTCCCAATAGGCAGCTGGGTGTAGCCACCCTGTTTTCAGGGGGGGGAAAAGAGTTTAGTCATGTGGATATGAATCATAACATGTCCTTTGGCTTTGTGCCAGGCAACAGTCACTGGTCTGTTGCATATATGCAACAGTGGAATTTTCAATAACAAGCTCCATGAAGCACTTAATCAAACTGTGAAAAGCATAACTGGGTATCTTTTGAAGAAAGCCCATAATATGTAGATAGTACATATCAGCATTTCCCTTGCCTGATCCCCTTCAGGGGAAAACCACAGTATTTCAGCAGAGAGCTTGGTGCTGTGTCAAAGCACAGACTGTATCATGAGGTTTTTGCCACAGTTTCCAAACCTTACCAGCAAACTAAGATTAAATGTACACAAGGAATATTTAGTACTGTCCCTCCCAAATACCTTTCTATGCCTGTGGGCATGTTCAAGGCTTGTTCAAGACAGCTTGGCTTGAATCTGATCAGTGATCTTCAAGATAAATTCAAATGTCTTCTAACCTGAGGTGTTTTCACATGAGTAATCAAATGAGAGTGTTTGGATTGCCTAGGCCAGCCACCACCCTAAATAGGTCTTTAGATTGGCAGTACATAGGGAGTCTGACAGAGGCAAAGAACATCTCTTTGATCCTGCGTGCCACTCATCTAGAGAACTTGGATGCTGGAAAGGATTGACTTGAGGACTCTGCTTCTTGCCAGCAGTGTTTATTCCCTCATTTCAGCTGCCCAAGGCCATCAAACCTGGAAATCTGTGGATACATACTGGGCGGAAGGATCCTTAATAGCCAGTGGATTGATTGGGCTGTTAGCAAAAGGCAAAACAGCAGAGTTTGGTAGAAATGTTATTCTTAATACACAAGAGGAATTTCAAATATTTCAGATACAATTCTGTAATATTTCTGCTTTGTTTCAGTATTGTATGTTCGCCACATAAATGTCAGTACTAGACAAGGGACAAGAAGAAATGATACAGATTGCATTCCAGAAAGCATGGGTGTTACCTTTCACCATAAGCAATTCTGGTAATGCTAAATCATTGGGGAGGTGAAGACTCTGGAAGAATTCTGATTGAGACATCAATTCCTACTGAGTTCCAGCTCATGCAGAGGTCCTGAGTGTCTAAGTACAACCAAATGGAGATTGATGGATCCTTGTTGGGAAAGAGGGAAACACAGAAAAACTTCTCTATTCAGCTACACATACAGGGTAGAGTATTTAAAAAAAATTTGGTTTTCTTGACTGCAGACATTAAAGTCTACATTCATAGTGAACTTCAACCACCCACATTATTCAGGTGCAGAAGTTATCTTTATTAAAGATGAATGGGTTGGGACTCCATTAAGAGGAAAGTTCTGGTGGGACCCTCAAGATGGACTTTCCTCTCCCAAGGGCTCAACTCTGAGCCACCTGCTTGGTCTACTACAAAAAAAAGCCAGGACATGACATCTAGGAAGTGTCTCTGCTTCACGTGCTGCCCCTTACATATACACCTTAGCATCACTCAGCTGGGGCAGGAGGAAGACTCCTACTTAAACTCTGTCTGTATTAATCCACATTCCAGGTGAGTGGTATCTTTACCACAGGCTGCCTTCAGTACCTCAGGCTTTTGTCATTTCTCCCACTTTGTAAAGCCTATTATACACTAAGATGGTTCAAACAATTCTGTCTGACCTTAAAAGTATTTATTTACTCAATGTAATGTGGGAAGTAAGACCACTGAAAAAAAAGACCAGTTTCGAAATAACAACAAAGATGATGGTACTTGAAACAGGCACCAAAGTTAACAGCAGCTGGAGAGCAAGTCCCTGCTGTGAGAAGACCTTTGAAGAGAGATATCATGGGTGTCAAGGACATCCCCTAACCACAGGGTTGTGGAAATTCCCCATGGAACATATTACCTTCTTCCTTTTCACAGCATTAAAATACTCTGTTCAGAAAACAGGCAGTTTAGGTAACTAATGTATTGCTACAGAGATTATGAAGGGCATCTTCTTCACTGTTGAGCCACACACATATATTATCTTGAATCTGATCTCACTTTTCTTGTGTTTCAGGTCCATGATATTCCCCTAGTTTCTCTTTCTTTTCTGTTGTTTCTTCTTTGAAAACCCAAGGGAGTTCAAGGCACCTCAATGGTTTTCATTAACTGATATTAAGTGAATGTGCTTAGATGAAGGTAGGGTGACCTAGGTCTTTTGTTCAGCAATTTCTTAATCACTCTGAATCCAGTTTGAAATGTCTGCACCCTAATTACTCTTGCACATATTTTTCTAAGAACAGGAAGAAATTGTCCACAAGGTCTCTTTTAGCCTTTGTAACACAAATATGGAAATATTTGCAGTAAAGTTTAGTAGAAAATACATCCAAAACAGTATTGAGTAACCCTGTTGGAGGAAAGAAGTGTATATAGAGCCAGTGGGAATTGATATTGATGTCCCAAAGGACTTGGGAATACTAAGGACAAGGCAAACCAAAAAAGGCTTAAGTAAACATTTAACTTAAGACTGCAAGAACTTTCCCTTTTAGGTAAATCTCTCTTCATGTCTGAGTTCATCCCAAGGTTAAAAGGACAAAAGGCAATTAAGTGGGTATCAATTGAGTAATTCCAGAAGCAAACAGTGCTGCTTATGGGAAAATCATTAGCAAGGAGTGAAAGATAATCAGTTTTAAAAATAATTGGGCAATTGACAGCATTGTCTTGTCTAGAAAGGTGGATGTTGTGTTAAGCATGTCTGACTTGAAACAAGTATGTTTGGAAGAAAGGACCATAACAGGTACATCTAAATCCTATTCCTAGGGAGATTACAGTGAATTTTGCCTCCTGAAACCAGTGCAATGCCAGTTTTCTCTGAAGCCCAGGCATATATTTCTATACATACATGCAATTCCATTGGGTTTCTCTGCTACATTCACATCCAGGCTCTGACAAAGAATCTGGATGCTCCCAGTAAAAGAAACACGAAGCCAAACAAGTAGATCATGTCTTGTGTTGATCTAGCAACATCACAGGCAGGTGAGCAATGTACTGTGTGGCCCTCTGTAAAAATCAGTGCTTAGTTAAATTGATGAGGTCAACTTAGGAAAAACATATCTGACTGTTTCATTAACTTACCCTTGCAGGAGAGTTTGGTTAATGTATGGCAGGCACATAGTTCTTCCCAAACATGTTACTGGTAGGATGGCAATAATTGAAGACTTCAGAAAATTAAAAGGTGAAAAAACTAAAATCTGTATCTCTGTTTAAAATCTAAGCACCACTGAAATAAATTGTAAGATTATTGTTACCCTTAAAAGGAACTAGAGTTTACCGACGCACAGCTAGCACCCATGGGTGATGCTGAACCAGCCCCCAGCCCCTCCTCCCACCTGCCTACCTGGCCGGGGGGCCACCAGGCCCCCCAGCCTTTCTCCCCCCCTTCCAA
>VWZO01016427.1:360061-457010 GCA_013396975.1 Bucco capensis
GAAAGGGGAGGTGGGAGCAGAGGAGGGAGATAAGGTGGGAGAGAGGTCAGTGGGGTCCATCTCTGGATATTCCAAACCTGACTGAACACTATGCTGTGCAACCTGCTCTAGGTTCAACTGCTCTGGCAGGGGGGGTTGGACTAGATGATCTCCAGAGGTCCCTTCCAACCCCTTACATTCTCTGATTTCAGACGGCAAAAATCTTAATTTACCACTGCTGGTTTTAAAGCTTCCCAAACAACACTTTTATAAGGACTTATTTCACTATAATTAAAAACTCTTCTACTGCACTTTAACATTAAGTACTGTGCAAACTCATTCTGGCTGAAAGGATGGACATTTTTATGTTGGATAGTTCTTATGACAAACAACTAAAATATGCATCTGGAGCTCTTGGGCTTATGGGACTTAAATCATTAAAATATTTTTATGGGAAAAAAATATGAGCACAAATAAAGAAACCTACACTTTTGCTCTGAGGGAAAGTTCATTCAAGGGTACAGTATTCAGGACTCACAAAAACACTGTTTAAGCATACTTATACCTCAGATGCACTGTTTACCTGTACATGTGCCAAACATCTGTGTGTGTGTGTGTGTTTGTGTGTGTAAAGTTTATGTCTCCTATTGGATATGGCCACATTTACTTTTGTATCCAAGCCCAGTTGGATCTGGGACCCACTGTTTTTTGAATGGGTAACAACCAAACATCTTTAAAACAGAAAGCAGAATGACAGGGCGTTTTTCACACCAGATGATGCTGTGTAAACACAAGGCTCAATTCAGCCATGAGACGTATAAGTACTGGGCAACTGGGTACTGTTGTGTACCTTTGGTGCTTCCCTAAGCACTTATCTAGGAAATACACTCAAACTCAGTGTGTTTGTTGTTTCATGGTGTATTCAGATACTCATGTTGGAGCCAGGAAACAGTAGGAAGGAGCAAGTCACGGAGAAAAGTAGAGGTAAGGAAAACAGCTGATGAATTTCAATGGTTGTGTCAAAAGCTAGCTTGTGCTACACCACTCTATTTTCCACTGTGTAAATCACATGAGTTCAAAGCACTTTGCTCTTTATATTAAGTGGCATACTAACCCAGGAAACGATCTGTTAAAATGCGATCTCAGTATCTGTTGGTTTCTTTATCCTTTATCCTGGTGTCTCTTAGAAGTTTACCTCTTCAATTGATGTTGCAAGGTGAGAACCTGTCCCAGTGACTAATCCAGACAAAAGAGTGGAGAGGACAGGACAGTATGTGCCTACTTCTCAAACAGCTTTGCGGCATTAACCAAAATGCCTTCTTACATCTTTATTGTATCTCACCATTGGCCTCTTCTCAAATCAAATCATCAAATCATCATCATCATGGCTAGGCTTCATGAACAAAGATTTAGGGAGGGCTCTATCCACATTTTTTACAAGCGCACTGGTGGCTAAAACGGCCAATACGAGATAGACAAGAGCGGTGGCAAAAGGCACAGCAGAAGGAATCCTTAGGTGATAAATTCTGCAAGACACGATTCTTTCTACATTATCTTTTCTCCTCAAGAGTGATCCTGTGTGCTTTCTCAAAAACATCATCAGCATTAAAAATAGTATGTCTCCAGACCTCCCAATTGGCAGCCAGAGTAGACCAGTTAAGTTGATCAATATGGCCAAGGCTGAGATGTTGTTTCAGGGAGTCCTTGTATTTCCTCTTTGGGGCTCCTCTCTTGCGATAGCCAGTGGCAAGTTCACCATAAAGCATAATCTTAGGAAGGCAGTAGTTCTTCATCCTGGAGACTTGACCTGCCCAACGCAGCTGTGTTTTCAGCAACATGGCCTCAATACTTGAAAATGGTGCTTGTTCTAGAACACACGTATTAGTCACATAATCTGACCAGCAGATGTTTAGGATTGTGCGGAGACAGCGTTGATGGAAGCGTCCTAAGAGTCGCAGGTGGTGGCGATAGATGACCCATGATTTGGATCTGTATAAAAGAGTAGACAGCACAATGGCTCTATAAACACTCATATTTGTATTTTTCTTCAGATGTTTATTATGCCAAACTCTTTTATGAAATTTTCCAAAAGCACTATATCCTTGGTGATTTCAACGCCAGAGTAGGAAAGAATTTTGAAGCCTGGAAAGGAGTATTAGGCAGGGATGGTGTGGGAAATTGCAAGGATAATGATCTTATCATCTGCATCTTTTGAATAAGGCAGCACAGGTCGGTATAAAATTTATCTTTTTCAGCAGGGTCAGCTTGGAGAGCGGGAGCATATACACTAAAGAGGACATGAGAAACAGACCTCACTAAAAGCAGCAGTGTCGATGTTAAGACGTGATAGTTCATAGGCAATTAGGGCAGAATGACACTCAGAACGACCACTATCTGCAGAATCAAGCATAGTTCTGATATTCCAACAAGCGAGGATTAATTTGGGTAATTAATGATAGGAGAAGATGAAGACGACAGAGAAGAAAAGTGGACGAGATGGTGGTTGCCATTCATGACTCCACCCATGCTTTTTCCACCCAGAAAAGAGAGGAGAAAGCCTTCCCTCCTCAACCTTAGACTCATAGAATTATAGAATGTCAGGGGTTGGAAGGGACCTAGAAAGATCATCTAGTCCAACCCCCCTCCCAGAGCAGGATCAACTAGACGAGGTCACACAGGAATGCGTCCAGGAGGCTCTTGAATGTCTCCAGAGAAGGAGTCTCCGCAGCCCTCCTGGGCAGCCTGTTCCAGTGCTCCATTACCCTCACTGTAAAGAAGTTTTTCCTCAGGTTAATACTAAACCTCCTGTGGTCCAGCTTGCTCCCGTTGCCTCTTGTCCTAACATTGGATGACATTGAGAAGAGCCTGACTCTCTCCTCCTGACACTCACCCTTAATGCAGCGGCCGGGGCCAGGAGCCTCCGCTCGGCGCAGCGGCCAGAGCCAGGAGCTTCCACCCAACGTGGCGGCCAGGGTCAGGAGCTTGGCCGCCCATTGTGCCTGCCTCACAGGACCCGTGGGCCTGCCTGCCTTGTGTCGTGGTCCAGGGGCTTGCCCGCCCGGCTTGCCTGCCTTGTGGGGCCTGGGGTGTCGGGCGAGTTGTGGGGGTTCTTAGACCAGTGGGCGGGCGGGTGGCCTCTTCTACATCTATAAAAAGAGGTGTGATCTATCTTGCTGTATCTCTGCCAGGATTATAGGCAACACACAGCCACCATCCAGCCTTGTTTTCCGGATATAGCCTGTCAAAACGGAAGGAATGAGTCCGTGTTGTGCAGAGCAAGAATCACACAATTAACACCTATTTCATGTGTGTTCCTGCCTCCTTATCTTGCAGATGAGGGTTTTGAATTGTTGGAGTTTTCAGCAGGCAGACTCCTAGGTGTCCTATCCACTGTCTTACCTGTGTGTTAGTACTGATAGGATCCATATACTTATATTCAGAGGTTCAGACTTGCCCTTTAGGACATTCCTCTTTGTTGGCACCTCTTCAAAGGCTGCTTCCCAGCTCCAGCTTTGGAAGACTGGTCATGGGAGAGAGCCCATGACACCCTCTTGGCTGTGGTCATAGGTTTGCTTTCAGAAGCTGAACCGTGGTGTCCTGCCAGATTGGATACCTGGCACTGGGAACGCAGATGTGATCATGCCTGGGGGCTGTTTATGCACTGCAAACTCTTTCCTATAGGTGGAGTGATTTGTTTAATGCTTTGTGGTGGCTCTTCACATTTGCAGGTTAATTTGGTAGGTGCAGGATCACCCAGGGCAATCTCACAAACTCATTTCAAAGCAAGTTTTTGACATATAATAACAAAAAAAAATAATTCTTCAGCATTCAGACAGCAGAAGAAAAATGTCCTGTTAAAGGAAGTTACAAAGACAGTGGAATTGCTGAAGGACTAATTCACTAAAGCAGTATTTCAGCTGGCTCATTATCTCTCTCCAATATGCCAGAGACTCAAGATGGGCAGACCCTGTGGTTACAGCTTTATTATTTAGAGGGCAGAAAAAATCTAGCACTTCAGGCTTTCTGCAATCCAAGAATCCTCCCTTCTCTTCCTTCAAATCTCATCTCAAAACTTCCTCAAAGTGAGAGCTCCTACCTTCTGTAAGCATCCAAAATCTTTCATACAACAGTTAGTCATCTGTCTAACTGGAAGCACCTAAGCAGTACCCTGAGTTTTTTCTGTCTAAAAAACAATCTTAAAGTCAGGATCCACACAGTCTGTGTGGTCAATGGAAAGAGGTGAGTGCCATTGGAAATGTCCAGAGGCAGGTTTCCACCTAAATTCAGTGCCTAAACTTGGACAGGCTTTTCTGCTGGCAGCCTTCAACAGCACCTAGCTCTCCAATGACTCTATAGGAAACTCAGCCTATATTATCATGGACAAGCACTGTCAGACCAAGGGTCAATTCTGCACCAGCTAAGTACAATTTACTATTCCTCCTCCAATCTGCATTATATCTTTTTAAATTCTGCTGCAGTGCAAATGTACTGTGCTGTTAATATTTGATGCTCAACACCCATAAGAAGGCTGCAGATCAGCAGTGACTCACACCTTTGCATTAATGAGGTCTGTTACAATAATTCAGGATCATTATGCACACCACTGGATCTTTATTATTATTTATTATTAAGTCATATCATAAAGCTACATCTCACTACATAAATCTTTTTTAAGTAAGTAATTGTTCTTTACAGTATGAAAAATAAAAAAGCCATCTTTAAGTAGGACATGGAACCAGTGATGAGTTCAAATGATTATCAGAACTAATGTACAGAAATCTGGGTTTCTGATAGTCTGTCATATTGCTAGGGAAAATGTCACCACAGTGTTTGACTCTGAATGCCTCAATTTCTCTTTGAAAGAAAGAAGTCTGTATCTATGATGTTGTTGTGAATCTTAATTGACTAATATTTTCAAAGCACTTTGTGCTGCTCAGATGAAAGGCTTTTCTAACTGCAAAGTATTATTACATGTTAAGTTCGTGTCTGGAGCAAATTTTTAAAACAAACCATATGAAAAGCAGAATTAAGAATGGAAATGCTGATCCAGCCATTAATTACTTCACATCAGAGAGTGGGCAGAGGGTCTTCTTTTATGTTGTTTATTTCAAACAAACAACTCTGGGAATCTCCTGTGGAAATGAAATGCAAAAACCAAAGCCCTTTCATGGGTATTTTTGGTTTATCTCCACATGAATCTTAAATTCATCATGTGGAGAGAATGTGGAACACATTTTTTTCCCCTGTATACACTCGTTTTCCCACAATGAATAAAATCCATTTTCTTGCAGTTTGTCTGTTTGTCTGCTTGTTCACTCAGGGGTAACAAAACAACGCAGAAAGCAGGAACATCATGTCCCTGAACCCAGTGGAAAACTAAATAAATAAATAAATAAAAGAAAGAGGGATGACTCGGAGGGTTCCCAGGCAAACCTGCCCTATTTAACATTGTGTGTATAGTGATCACTGACACACGAGCCCCAGAGCTCCTCATTCCTTAGCTATTTCTCAGCAGTGAGTAATAAACCCTAGCTCAGTGACGCACACTGGCTCCAAAACACAGCTGAGTGTGTGTCAATAACCATCCAGACTTTAGAAATTGTGAGTGGGGAGGGGAAGATCTCTTGTAGCTGCCAGTATTGGAACAGGGGAGAAGCCTGGCATGCTGTAAAGGTACTTATGCACTCTAATTACAGCTGTTGGTACACAGAGTATCACACCAGATGTTCCCAGCACATTCAGTACTCCAAAGGAATTTTACTTCTGTATTTTGCCTTCTCTTCCACCCTCCTTCCAGCACACAAACTTAGACATCACTGTTTTTTGCATTTAATCCTTCAGTTACCAAGATTTCACTGCTAGAGATACAACATCAAACCACAAGATAGCTGTCAGCTGAAACCCTTCTCTGACTGCATGAAAAGCTTAGCTTTTCCCAGTGAATACTGATGTGAATATGCAGTGAAGGAGGCAGCCAGCTTCATCAAGAGGAAACTAATTTTGCTGTAACTCAGTTTCCAAACAGTAGTGAACAAGTCATGCACATCAGGTTTGTCACAAGTGGTCTCTAAGGATTAATCCTGATCAGTTTTGCCTGTTTAAATATTAGACAGCAGGTCAAAGACATACCTCTATGCTTCAAGATAAGAGGAGTCAGGCTCTTCCCAGCTGGTGATTCATCTCTCCTTATACTCTTAGCTTAGGATGGGAGAAAGTGCCCTCTGGAGACGTCTTTCTCTGCTTGCTCAAGATCAGACTCTAGACTGTTCACCTAGTTTAGCCTAGCCATCCCATTTTCAGTCTTTTAGCAACATCTAATGTCTTATGAGCATTTGATATAGTTTTGGACTTCAAAAGGCTTTCATTCATTTTCTTTTGTTGCACAAAGTTTCATTACACCGCATTGGCAATTTGGCACTTGAGCAGATGATAGTTTGGCTTATGATAAATAGATGATAGCACTCTCCTCTTTTTTGTTCTGGTGGTTTGGTTTGGAAAATTTGTTCCACTAACACTCGGTTGCTCACTGTGCTGAACCCTTATGTATTCTGCTAATCTGCTGTCACAGGAGAGGAGGTTTTTTCATAGCCATCTTGACATTCACAGCTCCATTTCAGTGAAATATCCACTGCTGCAGAGTATGGGCAAATACTCCATCCACACAATGCTACTAGATGCATGATTTATCCTGTGGAAATGTTTTTATTTTAGCAGGTCTTCAGCTTTTAGAGATGATCTATAATTTGTGTGTGCATTTTGAACTTGGCACATCTACGTTTCCCCCCATTATTTCTTCAGTTGCTGACTGTTATGATGTTGGGACACAGACATATACTTTTACATTGATTTTTGATAGATGTTTTTGACATGAAGGTATTTTG
The DNA here is from genome assembly GCA_013396975.1 of Bucco capensis. Lineage (NCBI taxonomy): Eukaryota > Metazoa > Chordata > Aves > Piciformes > Bucconidae > Bucco > Bucco capensis. Next base: position 366,922 of record VWZO01016427.1, read on the forward strand.
ATATCAAATTGCTTTTTAATACTCTGCAGGAGTCTTTTTGCCTGCAGATTTCTCTGTCAGTGATAAATCGTCTTCACTCATCCCTGGAGAATGAGCTTATTCATCAGCATTGCACACGCCAATAGGTGCTATTGGAGTTAGTCTGAGCACCCTAGGGATGGACCTTTGGCTTGTTGGACTCTTCCTTCTTATTCTAGAAGTAACACAAATTAATTCATTGTTTAAGATTGCTTATAGCATAAATTAGCAATTTTGCATATTTCACTGTTACAATGTTCTGTGTCTTTCCCAAGTAGTAGATGGCAATTCATAAAGCATTAAGTTTTACATGCAGTATGTTCCATGGGTTAAAAGGTCTTTTGGAAGCCTCCTAGGCTTCTGCATGAACTCAACAGCCTGTACTGATGCGTTGGCTGTCTCTGCACATTAGGGCTACAAGCAGAGGCTGTTCTTATTTTGCCTACTAATCCATTCATGCCCTTTGCAATGTCAAAATTGCATTGACCTAAAGAATGTCAATTTGAAAAAAAAAAAAAGGAAAGGAAAAAACAAACAAACAAACAAACAAAAAACCCAAACAATAAAAAACAAACAAAACTTAAGTCTCCCTGGTACAGTGTTATAATTGCTGTCTTCTCTCCTACCTTTAAAAGTTGGCAAGTCTGGCAACTTGTGCTACAGAAGTTTACAACATCAGCAGAGCCAGCTGTCCATCCACTTTGCCAGAAATTAATTTCTCAGAGCAGAGTCAGCAGCAGTGAAGATCTACCCAGTCCCCAGGAGCTTCACTGCAAAGCCTGGAGCTTCAGCTGGAGCTTGGCAAGCCATGATGTTTAATGATGGGTAGTAATTCTGATTAGAAAATTAACACATAGATTAACATTCTTTTCTACAATCAGCTCATATATGCAGACTCCATGATATAAAATGCATTACCTAAAGTGTCTCATATCTTCTTAGCACAGTATCTGAGATTTCTCAGCAAACTGTCTAGATTAATTGACTTTTAGCAGTGCAAGCTTTCCTGCACTTCTATTAAATGGACTTTTAAAAAGTCTTAATTTCCTATTTTTCTTATTTTCTTTGTAACAAAAAGCTCTCAGGAAAAATACTGTGTGNTATTTCCTATTTTTCTTATTTTCTTGTTTCAAATAAATATATATTTATAACAAAAAGCTCTCAGGAAAAATACTGTGTGTTTGGAAAGATCAAGCCAGTGATTCAAGTCTGCTAAACTTCTGCTGGTGTAAATAAGAGGAATACAGATGTCAAAAAAGCTATAATGATTTACATCAGTCAAAAAACTAACCCATTGGCTTAAAAAATGTTTATCCTGATTCATTTTAAAAGGCATAAGAGACTCAAAGCCTCCTAAAATCAGACTCAAATGCTTTTTGGAAGATTATCTTAGAGGTTATAGGATTGAATGAAGATTTGATGAACAAAAACTTTTTGAAAACCTTTGTATTGCTTAATGAGAAAAGCAGCAAACACTTCTACTTTACTTATGTAAATAGCATGCATTTATAGTATGTAATTTAAGAAACATGTCAGGTTTTTTTTTTCTTTTATCATTGCATAGGACTTTGCAAAACATTCGAGGTGACATTACACAGGGATTTTTTTAAGCATCAGTGAGACTGAGAGCTCTGCTCTGGGTAAGAGAGTGTGCCAGAGCTGGGTACATCTGTAGCTATTCAATGGCACAGTTGACCTTCCAAGCAACTTCTCACTTTCAGCTGTTTACTTTCCTTATCAGCCCTCTATCTCATCAATATACCTCTGAAGAGCTCTGTCATGTGTAACTAGATGAACAGCAAAGTTCAGTAGGAGGCTGCTGCCCTCTGTGAACAGGTTATCACTTGGAAATTTTGAGCTGGTGTTTTCCCTTTGCCAAAGAGTTTAAAGAACACAAGCTTTCAGACACAGCGCTAATGAGATCATTTTACTAGAAGGCTGTGGCTGCAATTCCATTTGATAGCTACTGACTGTTAATTGCAAAGCTAATATAATTATACAGAGGCAAGTTGAGTTACAGTGATTTCTAGAAAGGCCTTGGACCATACTGACACCAGTTTTCTTAAGAGCCTGAGAAATCTTCAGCAGATTAATTCTTCCAGTCCTTACTCTTACTATAGTTCATATTGGAGGCTTGCCAGCTGAGGAAGATATCCTTTGGGATATATGAGATATATGGGATATATGAGGTGAGTATAAAGAGTAAAATATAAATATAGCACTTGGAAAATGTTCCACCTAATATTAAAAAGGCTGATCAAAAAGCGAAAGGATTACAGCTGCCTAGTTGTAAACAGAAGGGAGAAGAAGGGATCATCCACATTCATTACAGGGTTAATAATGTCCTGCTTAGAATGTCTGTAATAAGATGGCAGGAAAACAAAACCAAACTAAAAACCCCTAACATTTATATAAGAAAGGACAGGAGAAGAGAACGACTGAAGTGTGTTTATCTCCATGCTTATTTTTCATTCTAAGAGGTGTAAACACAAACCATCATCATTATCTGTTAAAACTAGCCAAAGCCAGGAAAGAGGTCCAATGGTCTGATTAAGGCTTTAATTGCTCAACTGCAGATGGTTTTTGTCTGGACAACAGTGAAATATCTTGCTGATGAAGAATAACATTATGAGAACACATGTCAAGAGAGCAAACTGTGACAAAAGATGACAAAGTAAGCAAGGGACTGCCAGTCAGGACGTATAGATCCTGTTCCCAGCTCCATCACTATCTGAATATGTGGTCAGGAGCAAGAACCCTCTGCACGTACCTCCATCTGTAATCTGTATGAGAAAATATGGAGTTAGCACAGTGGAATTAACCAAGCTTATACTAAAAAAGAAAAGAAATAAAGAAAAAAGATTTTGAACTTTGCTACATGGGACAGGTTGCAGTAATAAAGATTTTTAAGATCCAAGAGGATTGCCATCCCATTGCAGGAATCTGCTGTTTTATGGTGGCATGCCATCAGCTATAGCATTTTGTCTGTAACAGAACACTTCTGGGGCTGCTGCATCTGGAGCAGGGTTTTGTGAATCCTTGTGGATTAAACATCAAGCATATAATTGCTTGCAGTTGGGAGAGGCTGGCGTGATGATCCCTACAGTGCCTTCAGATCTCATGCTCTGACTCAGCCTGATGCCCTGTATGTGTAATACAAATTGAGTCCATAACTTCTAACTGAGCTAAAGCATACCTTTATTTATACTTTACTATATACACATTACTTTACATCTATTCTTTCTCCACATATATATGCATATATATATATAGGTTCAATATAGCAATATGACCAAGAAGAGAAATTTGAATGGTACAGGAGATGAAAATATTATATTTTGTGAGCTCACCATACCTATTTGTGATCCAGCTGGCTCTAGACTCTTCTATACTACTTATAGTTTTTTCTTGCCACTGTTTGTTGTACAGAGAAGTTTCAATCAAAACCCATGGCCCCCATTCTGTTAAGCTTCTTGTGTCATTATGGACTTAAATTAACAGTCTGTGTGAATGAGTAGTATATAGCCTCTGCAAAATCTAATAAACCAGGAGACTCATGGCTGCACAATGCCAAGAATTCTCAAGGTATGTGGTTTGAAAACCAGACCAATGTAAGTTTATAACTGCAGCCCAATTCATTTCCTGAGAGAAAAGATAATGCTGTGGAAGAATAGACACTATCAGATCCCTCTTTATATGTCAGAGATTCATTCTCTAGCAAGTTTAAAGAGTATTTCATTGGCATTCTCTTAGATGCCAAACTGTTAAATGCAAGGCCACAGCACAAAAGGTTTCTTAAATTACTGGAGGAATAAATTAGCTCTTATAACATGCTTCGAAACTTCAATTGTGTTCTGTACCAACCCACAAATCCCCAAGTGTATATAGAATCCCAATCCACAAACCATTGTTTCCTTCCTGCTGATGAAAAGTAGCTTAAATAAAATCCTGAGAGCTCAATCCTGAATATAACTGTGCATTTCATTGCTTTTATAGGTTTTTTTGCAACACTCTTTCTAGTTTTTTAATCAAGAATTTAACTGATGCTACAATCAAATTTGTATTCAAGAGAGGCTTGCACATTAGACTAAGTGCATTCATGTGCATCTGACAGCAAGCACTCTGCATCTTAGAGATAAAGACTCTAAATCAGATTCAAGCTTTATTTTGCAGTGCCAGGTAAATTTTAGAAACCCAGCATTTCTAATTTGTTTCTCACTGAGTTGCAAAAAATCTATCTGATGGCTATTGTCAGCTAATAGGAGGTAAAAGATGAGAAGCCCCTGGCAAGGCACTATTCAGTGCCTGCATAACTGTAGGGAGACAACTCATGGCTGCACAGAAAACCTTATTTTTACTTTTAGAAATATGCAATAAATCCCTGCTCTGAGAAGCATACAAGCCAGAATTCTAAAATTAAGGAAATAAAGTCAAAAAGAGTGAAAGAGTGAAAGAGTCCACAGAGCAACAATAAAGTCAAAAGTGTATGTATCTTCCTGTGGCAGTGTCTACATGAGTCAAAAAAGCTCAAAGTGCTGTGAGCTACCAGTCAGTAGTGGGAGATACTATATGCAGCCATTTCTGCAGCCTATTCAGAAACAATACGCCACTTCCCTCACTGCCTGTCTTGAGCTTTTTACCAGTCCATAGTAGAAGAGGTGTTAAGGAATTTCCACCATTGCCAGTTGACCTGTTGCGTAGCCCCAGGCAAGCCATGTCTGCATATATAGACCATAAACTTCTGAGGAGTTCTGTGCAAAGTCCCTGACGTATTTCCAGGCACTCTTGAAACTGAGATAATAATTCTATCAATTCAAGGACAGGAAAAGAAAACAGACGTCTCTTCTGACAGTTCACATACAGCTTTATGGTTTCATCATGACCCTCAATGCAGTACTGATGGTGAGAAGATAGATGGCCAAAGATTTATACGGCAACTCTCTCCCAGGGATATGGTGGAAATTGTGCCACCAGCCAGAGGCTGGATCAGCTATTCAGGGAGCTTTCTCAGTTTCAGATTGCTTGGAGAGCCTTGTCTCACAAGTTCCAAAGCAAGCTATGGTGTCCCTTTGTTTTGTTGTGCTTTGGAACAGTATTAGGCAAGAGAAGCTGATTTACTTTTGAGAAAACTGTGAAATCCTTCAGTTAGCTCACTGTGTGCTAGTTTATGAACATTCCTTGTTATAAAAAGGGTTCTGCTTGTGTCTGTACAAGAACAGGCTGTGATTCACGGGTTCTGGGAAGGTATCTCGAAGAACATTGGAACCCAGCCTGAAGAGGTGTCACATTTACCTTTACTCATACAGGACCAATGTCAAGCAATAACAATTCCCTGCACTATTCACAGAATCACAGATTCTGTGGGGTAGGTCTCTTCTCCAGAGTTAACAGTGAGAGAACGAGAGGGAATGGCGTCAAGTTGCAGCAGGGGAGGTTTAGATCAGATATAAGGAGAAATTTCTTTACTAAAAGGGTTACGTCTTGGAATAGGCTGCCCAGGGAGGTCATGGAGTCACCTCCCCTGGATGTGTTTAAGAAACATTTAGATGTGGTACTTAGGGACATGGTTTATGTTAGTGATAGGTAGATGGTTGGAGTTGATGATCTTAGAGGCCTCTTCCAACCTTTGTGATTCTGTGATTCTTTAGCAGGTTCCTAGGTGATCCCAGGTGATCAGGTGATCTCCAGAGGTCCCTTCCAGCCCCTACCATTAATGTGATTCTGTGATGGAGAAAACAAAAACAGAAACGGAGAGAAGACCGCACAGTGGTGGCGGGGCGAGGGGCTCCCTCAGGCCCCGCGGTGCCGGGAAGGCGAAGCCCTGGTCATGCAGAACCCCGGGCAGCAGCGGCGGGGTGAGCGGCCCTGCAGTCCCCGGCGGAGGCGGGGCCCCGGCAGCACCCCCCTCCCTTCAGCCGTCGGCTGAGCCTTAACAGGTAACGGAGGAGGGGCGACTGCTGCGGGGTCGAAGTGGGATCTGCTTCCTGGGTTTCCTTTCGCTTCGGCGGGAACCGCTACGCTGTGAGGGGCCAAGCCCGGCGCACCTGGGCTGGGCTGGGCTGGGCTGAGCTAGGTCCGCCCTCTCGCCTTGCCTTTCCAGCCCCGCCGGCCGCCGGTGTCTGCTAACAGCTCTCTTGCCTGCAGGAGCCGCGGCTGGGCGATGGTGCTGGTGTGCGGTGGGGCGGGCGGCAGCCTGCTGCGGATGGCGGGGGCCGGCCGGAGGCCGCTTCTCCTCAGCGTCACCCGGGGCCAGGCGGTAGGAAGCCCGACCACCCACGGCAGGGCCCTGGTCCTCAAAAAGCGCGGCTACGACATCACCAGGAACCCTCATCTCAACAAGGTCGGTGCCGCGGGGACGGGTATGAATGGCCGGGGTGAGAGGGAGGGGAGAGAGGCCCGGTGGTGGCTAGTGGTTGTGGTGGCAGGTGGAGGAAGGGATTTCAACCTTCCCAGGTGGGTGTCATGGTATTGGTATTGGTAGTGTTGCTGTGTCCATCCCCAGTGTGCAGTCCTGATCTGAAAGGAGATGAAATGCTGAGGGAAGAGGTCCTGGGTTCACCTGGACAGAGCATGGCATGAGTTTTATAGGTGTTCAGCAGCTGGGTTGGAATTGCTGGTTGTTGGGCTTCCCTCTGTCTGCTATGGTGGTGGCAGTAGAAGAGCCTAGGAAGGGCAGAAGTGCTATTGACGAGGACCTGGAGCCATTTGACTGGTCATGAAAATATTTTGTTATACATTGTATTAAGCGTGTAGTAGTAGAACTTACCATTTACACCTTCATGTTAAAGCAAGCATGTGTGGCTGTTCTTGTTAGAAAGCTTTTTTTCTTAGCATATCCATAGCAATGTGCATTCTGCTACCACAGCAGCATGTTTGGCTGGGATGAAGATGTATTTATGCTCAATACTGCAGAAGCCTCAACATTATGAAAGAAAAGAAAAGCTTTAGGAGAAAGGTTTTCAACAAAACCTGCAAGTGTGTAAAATGAGATCCTGTAATTTAGCCCCACAATACATTTCCATCCCTTTCCATAATTTGAAGGGGAGAGGGAAATCTGTATGCAAATTTTGGGATGAAATGTGTCAGATGCAATAAAGTTAGGTTCCAGCTTCTAGTATTAATATTGCTAGAAATAACTACAGGTATGTTAATTATCTTTAAAATATGCAGATATTAAAAATCTTATTGATAGTTGATGTGTCTTATCACTACTTATCATCTACTTGGTATGTAGTTCTCTGGTAAATGATCCTCCTGTCTCTTCTGGATGGGAGACTCTTTGGATGACAACCTTTCCTTTGTGTAATAGAAGGTGCACTGCACTTGTATCTTCTGGTACCATTTCAGCATCCATAGAGGTGCACCCCTAAGGACCAAGGCACGTGATGGCACAGGATGTTACTGAATGTGCAACAGCTTTGTAGGCATTGAGATTTGAACTGTTATACAGTGCGTGTCTGTAAGACTGTAGAGTAGAAGAATTGCCAGCTGTCCAATAAGCAACAGTAATTTGTTAGCATTCAGTGGTTTTGATGGGTTTTTCTTCATCATCTGCCTTGTTCTCCTTGGTGTTCTGTTACAGTTACAAAGAGTAACTTTGGTAGCTAAATACGGGACTGTGTTGTTCAGTTGGAAGTTTGACGATACTTTGCACATTTTGCTAGAAGTCCTAATTTTGAGATAAATCATGCCTCCTTGGAGATGTGCCATCATAAACAGATGCAGAACTGGAGGTCACGGTTTGTTTTCAGAGTAGCAGGATATTGCCATCTTTGAAAGGCTGAGATAATATATTAAACTTTTCCGCAGTGCAGAGATCAGAATTTGGGGTCTTCTGTGTCTATCTGGACAATATTCTGTATTCTTTTGATGTGCATGCATGCTCTCTACTGATTTTCATGGAATGTGTCATAATGATTAACAAAAAAAGAAAAAATCCCCAGCAAAACAAAATGATGAATCTGGATCTGTATGAATGCAGCTTTGAAGAGTGGCTGTAGACTTCTGCAGTGGTTTTGGAAGGTATTGCTCTGCATGCCATTAAAATGCAGAAAGATTGTTTGTCCTTCAGCTTTGAGGGCATCAGAGTTGAGCTGACTGAGGATTCTTTGAACATAGTGGCAGTAATTTGCCACTGCAGCTGAGAAAAAAAACACTACAGTCATGCGCATGGCCGAGCTGATCAACTGTGGTGAAATGGCTCTAATGTTTTGGTACTAAAGAACTTGCTGTTATGGTGTCATCAGCAAACTAAGACCAAATTAAATCTGGTGGTGCTTCTGATATTGGCAGCAGCCTTCTAAAGTCCCTTTGCTTCGCCAGTTTGGATTCCAGTCCCTCTCCCTTATTATAGCCAAACCAGGAGACATCTCATCTGCGTTTCTGTCTCTCTGCATACTCTCTTGCCAACATTGTTACTCTCTCCTTTGGGATGCTTTGGGAGTAGAGCTCTTGTGGAAAAGCTTGAAGTGCAGGGGAATTCTGTTGCCAAGGTGAGAGGAGTGCTGATGCAGACCCTGCCTCTTTTTGTGTTGTACTAACCCTGTTATTTGTTGGTCCTTGTTTTGCCTTTAGCCCTTGTAAGTGCGTTGAGAAGTCTTGGAAGTACTGGTTGGGCAGCTTTTATAAATGCTGGGTTTATGCTTGCACTCACTATAAGATATTAATAAATTTTGTTTGGATCAAAATGCTTATTTCTGTTTTCTGAGCAGTTTATGTTCTAAAAATACCTTTTAAATTGCGTTTAAGTTGTGGAAATCCATCAGTTTGGCAGCTGCCTGTGTTGCTTTCTTTTTGTCATGCCTTTTCTTTAAGAGAAGACTTAATTCTTACACCAGGCATATTTTGGGAGAGCAGAGTCAAGACTGACTGAATGTAGGCCTTGTTTCACAGGGTGGACTAAATTTTTTGGCACTTAATAAGAATTGTTCTTAAGTAACACATACTGTTTGATAAATGGTACGGAAATTAATCTTATTGCACTTAGAATGGCTCTAGGGCTGAATGTTACAGCCTCTTCAGCATCCCTATTCATTGCATCCAGTTGATTACAAGCTGATTACATTGGAAGCACTGTGTCTTGGCTAAGAAAGACTGAGCAATATTATATGTGGGGCTGGTTCTGTAAACAATCTTCACTGCACTGACCTCAGCAGGCTTCAAGCCTTCCTCCGTGTAAGTAGCATGGCATACAATGTTACTGGTCTTAGAAACTATGTGCTGCTGTATGTTGAGACAAGTCATGGATGCTCATTAGGGTTATCAGTGATTTAACTGATTTAATTTTTAACCTCCTCTTTGCGGCCTAGGGTTGACACTTGCTATCTGTCTCCCCAAACACCATGATAGTTTGATAAATGACTTACGTATTGTCAGCCTAATACAGTCTCTTTCTTTGTAAAATGTTTTCTATGGCAAAACTTTTTATAGTTCTGTAGATGCCAAATACAAAACTCAGACATAAACTGAGCAGACTATGGTTCTCACACTGAAAAATAGCACCAACACACATTTTCTGCTTATCAACACTTTCTGCTTCACTTCATCTTGCAGATCTCTGTTGCACATGTATATCCTTTTTCAGCTGTGGAACTATGGAACCAAAACAGATTTTCAGTAAATTTCTGTATAGTACATAAGAAAAGATTAGCTCCATTTCAGAGCAATTTTTTTCTGTGTGCCTATCTTATAAATTGATGTCTTTTTTTGTAGTATGTCCATATGGATTAGCTCTTTCAGCCTTGCAAAACATGAAGTTAAGGTTTTACTGTGTTTCCCACTATTGGAAGGAATTAGTTATTTCAAATCCAGCAGTGTTATGTTCTCCTGGACAAGGCATCTTGAACTTTTAACTCTGTCTTGGCTAATGGATTTGTCACTTTGCCTAGTGGTTAAGTTCATTATGGAAACTATTAAACTCTGTTTTAATCTTCATTTGAAGGGTTTGATGTTAAACCTGCAGATAATTTTGGCTGTGATTATTTGCAAATGAGAGAATGGATTATACATGCCAAATCCCATCTTTTTTTTTTTTTTTTTTGAGTGTCCAGATTATTTAGAGTTTCTGTTGTCAGGGTAGTCTAAGCATGTAAGCAGGGCAAGTCTGGAAGAAGGGATAATGTGTTTTATTAGGTCAAATGATTTAGAAGGAGGTGGGGGGAAGAAGCAAAACCAGATATTTTAATGTTCATAACCCTTCTTCTAGCAAGTCAGTTTGCTTGTTGTTTTTTTTTTTATCCCAGACTGGATCAGTTAGTCCAATAAAAAAAACAACCAACAAAACCCCCAACACAACAAAAACCCCACCCAACCCCAAAAAGTCTCATTAAATCCTTGATCAAAATTATTACAAGGACAAGGCCCTTCTCTCCCCTGATTCTCTATAAAGGTTTCTAAATCTAGCCATAAAGTGACCCAAATAACACAAATTACTTGCTGAAGTACTGAGTCTAAATACTGTGAAAAAACCTAAATATAACTGAAAAATGTATCTCCCATTGATTTGGATTTTTTTTTTTTTTAGCAGACCCTCTTTAAAAACAAAAAACCTCTGGGAAAGCAAACCATTTGTGCTACTGTGGTGTCCACAAAGTCTGAATTCCAGCAGACACTCTGGTAGGGAAGAGAAGAGAGTTGTGCAGTGATTGTAGGAGCATGAAAGACACTTGTAGGTGTACTGGAGTTTAGCAGTTCAGGTGGTTTCTGGGTGAGAAAAGCAGTTTGTGCAAGAGAATCTAAAATATTTGAAGTTATGAGGTTGTTGGGAAGAAGAACTGAAGATTTCTGTCTTCCCCCAGTGCCCAGCAGATGGCTTGGGTTTCTGGGTGAAAGTGGTGGAAAGCAATGATAAATGTGACCATATGCTCCAAGTAGGTGTCTACAGAAGACTTTCCAAGCATAAGTTAATGCTGATGATAATGCAGAAAGGCTTGTGTTCTGCAGTGTCTGCTACTTTATACTCACTAGTGAATTTGCTTACATTGGTCTCTTACAAGCTTGGCAAGTAAATCACATTCAAACACAAACTTAGTTGCTCAAAGGTAATAAAAGGGATTTTTTTTTCCCCTCTGAAGTTTGTAGTGCATGTATCACTGGGGCTTGTTTTTCATTGCACACAAGCAACGGATTCCTCTTTAAGTTTGGTACATTGCCCGGGTTGTGATGTGCAGCAGTATTTATTAGAAGGAGACATGTGTAACATGCCTTTCACTCTGTGTGCTGATGCCAGCAGCTTTTACTGGCTTGTGTCTGAGGAGGGGAAAAGTGCTTGTAACAACACAGAGGTCTCCCTGAGCATTGCCCTTTGGTTTCTAAGAGGCAGCATAGGCTTAAGTCATTGGAAGACTTTCTGCTGATTTCAATCAACTTTGCATTGAGCCTTTTTTGAATTTAGGAATAACCAACTGTACTGTTCAAGATGTAAGATGATTTGATCACTAAAGGATAAGATTAAAGGTAGTATACTGTGAAATTTCAATATCTTGCTTTGTTAATAGATTGTAATTAAAATGAAAGCATATGTGAAAAAATGTGTTTATAAATTATTTAAGCCAAAATCTCAAAGCAAAAATGGGATTTGCCACTATCATCAGTTTCTACTGATAGACAGTGACGTGAAGGCTTCAGCTGCTTCCACAGTTGTGCATCCTAAAAATCAAAAGTGCTTCTTAGTACAGTTTTTATTTTAGCTCATTCATCTTCCTCATGAGCTTTGCAGCAACTACCTCAGTGATGCCTTTCCATTGCCAAAAACTGTCCTCTGGCATGCAAGCAAGGAGAGCTGGACTTCCTCACAAGAGCTGCTGGAGGAAAAAGGAGGACACTAAGCAAGATAGCACAGAGAATTTGAAGCTGCCCTTGACAGTTCTTGTATTAAAACTTCCAGAAGTGCTTTTGAATTGTGACCTTCCAAATGTTCAGTGGTCAAGGGTAACTGGAATTATGAAACCAGAATGAATGCATGACTGATGCTTGCTGAAACTGGGCCACTCTCCCTAAAGCCAAGTAATTGTTTTGGATTTAATATGGTAACTGTATTTGAAGTTATAAGGTAACAAAGTCATAGTGATGCAAAGGCGCTGGAAAGCAGCAGCAAGACTCTGGCTGCTGCTGGAAAATAGGTTTGGTGTTGGCCACATTTTAAATGTTAATTGCATTTTAAAGATAAGCTTTAACGGCTTTGGGAGTGAGAGTGCAACTGTAACCAGATCTTGTTGTTTAGTTCAAGTGCCTTTCAGGTTTCTCTGCAAGGTCAAACGTCCTATTGACTGGCAGCTGGACTGGTTTGCTTGTAGGAATGTAACTGGTATTTGGTGGGGTTGCAAAATGAGTTTCCCACCGAAACCAAACATAAAATATATGAAAGTCCAGCAGTTTCACTTCCTGCAAAGCTGGAAACCCATTGTAGCATTTATTAGGATTTCCTGCAGGGAAAGAGGGATATTAATCTTGTTTGGCTTACAGAATCATAATATTTGCATTGCAATTTGTAACACAGAGCAAGAAGTTTTCAGTTGGTGTTTCTTGAGAAATAGCAAATTCGGTAAAGTGGATGCTTTTGACTTTTACTTTTTGTCAGAGAAAAAATAAAGCAGCTCTCAGGACTTTAAATGTAAAGAGTGGTGAATATGGTTACAGATCTACTAGGAAGCAAGGAGTAGCTGAAACTGTTCTCAAGTCTTTCTCAATATCTTTGCATCATCATAATGTAATCTCTGAACTGTAGTACTGTGTCCAGTGTGCTTGTAGGAGGCATAAACATCAGTCTTGTTGGTAGAAGAGTCACTCAGTTTGTGGCGGGCTTTAGTTTCCTAGTGTTGCAAAATTTTTCTCATGCTCTGAGCTGACTGCAATGAACCCTGATTTGGGGTCCAAACCAAATTTGCTTGAAGTCCTGTGATCTTCTTCCCTTTAATATTCATAGTAAATTCAGGTTCATGCTAATTTCTTACTATGGAAAGTGCTATATGTCTCTTAAAAAGAGGCTTCAACCTTGACTTTGAAGCAGCATTGCTTTCTCCTGTTCAGGCAGAAGAATGTTGCTAGGAAAGTGAGGTATTTGGGCTGAGGAGCCTCTAGTATGCAAGAGTTTCCAGATAGGCAGTGTGCCCAGTGGTGGGACCATCTGAACACGTGCTGCTTTGTGCATTGCAGATAGTCCTCCCTTCTGGAAGAGATGGGCCATATATCTGGGAATTCTGGGCATCCAGCATCTGCTTTGCATGTAGTCTGGACCCACGCAGAGGCTGATCATCTTTTGGATGCATTTGCTTTATTGTCCACTGGCAGATTAACTCTGCACACAAGACTATAGCTCTGAGGCAGCTTCAGGACTTTCAGAAATTCTGGGACAATGGCCAAGATCCTTATGTTTTTCCCCAGTAAAAGATCTAGGTGGAAACAGAAAGCATGCCTTGAGGTACCAGTACATGAGAGAGTAGATTTCAAAGCCCGTCCTTTAGAGAGAACATCTATATACATATTTGGTAATTCACCTGACAAATATGAGGTAAAGTAAAAAGATACTAGAGGTTGTAAAGGTACTTATTTATTCCTCTGCATGTTGAGAAACATTTGTTATCTAGAATGCACTACTTAGGTTTAGAATTTATTCCAACTTGAGCCTGCATTGAAGATGTGTTACTTCTTCAGTCCAGTGAGACTGTGGTTAGACACATCATCCCTGGCTGTGGCTGCCAGATTGTGGCAAAATATAGGAACTATGGAGTTTGAACATTGAGGCCTGGAAAAAAAACAACCAACATGACTGGGAGAAATACTTGTGGTTTATTATTTCTTATGCCTAGCTCTTGGAGGCATTCAGCACATAATATGGCTTTCAAGGCATGTATCATTCAGCTTCTGCTTTTCTTGAATGAGGTTCATTCAGGCGTTGAAGTTCAAGCTGCTGGAGTCCTAACACGCTCGCTGCATTACATCTAATACTTCTGAGCTCTCTTGTGTTTCTTGTCAAATAGTTATAGAGGGCAGTTTCTAAATCACTGATAGGTATTCAAGAAAGGATCAGGAAGTCATTGGCATTATGTTGGCATATTGTATTTCACATTTTATTTTGGAGCACTTTTCTGAGACAGGGAAATAGAATTAGTCTCACTTCAATGGGGAACTGAATTTGGTTTACCCAAGGCAACATGGGACATTTGTGGCAGATCAAGTAAGTGAACATGAGTCTCCAAATTAATTTCCTATTCAGCTAGCATCCCTGTTTGCTCAGTTGTCTTGTCATAGCATCTTTTATCTGTATCAACAATGATCTCAGCCACAGCCTGTTAGAAACACGTGACTGACTACTCTATCCCATAGATGCCATCAAATATGCTTTTTACACTAGTCCACACCAGAGTCAAAGAGTTGAAGACCTCTTGTGCAACAAATAGGGATTTCCCACCCACATTTTTAAGGAATTAATGGAAAATTATATTTCTTGTGGGCTACCTCAAAATTGGTGAATCATCAGCACTAAACCCACAAATTATAGCTTGGTTAAGTGGTCTAGAGTAAACAAAAATTTCCAGTATTTGAGGAAAAATTTGTAAACCTGAAAGCTTGTTCATTTTTTTCCCCCCTGACTCTGTTGTTTGGCATAGCCAAGCTCAATGAGAATGATTGACATATTGCAATTTCCAGTTGCAAAAGCACTCTTTCATCTATTACTAAATCATCTAAAGCTATTCACATGTTTCACTGTGTCAGGAGTGCTATTTCTGCATCACTACCTATAGCATATTTGAGCTTATTTCAGCACTTCTGCCCAGCTGCTGTGGCTGAAACTGCATCTATCTCAATTACAGAACAAACTCAAGTCAGTATAGGACTTTTTGGCCAATAACTGGTGCTAGATGATGCTTGGCTCTGTCAGCAGGGTTTGGCTGGTCAAGCTGACTCTGTTCTGTCTTCCCTCCACCCACCCTTTTGATTTGTTTTCCCCTGTTCCACAGCTTGGAAACGAAGAATCTGAAAGTGAAGAAATCTCAGAGATTCCACTACTTCATTCCCAGCCCTCTGTCATTAGGAAATCCATTTCTCCCATGAATAATAGCCACCTCAGTGTGAAGGTTACTGTAGAGGGAGGGCAGTCTTGTGTTGGTGTTAAGAATCACAGAATCATTCAGGTTGGAAGAGACCTCTAAGATCGAGTCCAACCATCTACCTATCACCACCATGCCAGTAAGCCATGTCCCTAAGTACCATATCTATTCATCTTTTTTAAACACCTCTAAGGATGGTGTCTCCAGCTACCTGAGTCATTCCCAGTGCTGTTTCAGTGCTTTATGAACTATTAGAACATACTTTTGCCTTTTTAGGGGAACTTGTTACAAGCTACTACTTGGTAGCTGCAGAATTTTGGTTTCTGCACAAACTTTGTGGTAGGATCCCCTGACACATGCCTCAGCTCTGTGACAAATTGGCATTCAAGCATTGATGCTAAAGATGCCTGTGGAGAACGCCACAGCAAGAAACACTCTGATAAAAACCATGAAAACCTTGAACTAATTTGGAGTTCCATTGTATTCTGCCAACCAAAGGGTTCTTTGTGTCCTACCTTCTCTTGTATCTCAGGTAGCTTGAAAATTTTATTGCTTGGGTATTTCTACATGGCTTTAATTAGACCAGACCTTTTATGCTAGTATCCTCACAGTGGCCAGCAGCATGCACTTAGGGAAAAAGTGGGATGGGCAAGCAAGCAGTGGCAGTGCTTCGTGCTGCCAGAGTTTGTGGCTCAGGGAGCGAGTAGCTTAAATCAATGCATATCATAGCCTTCAAAATCCCCCCCTCCCCCATTTGTTAAATGCTTTTAAACTCCAAAGAAGTAACATAAAAGGCAAGGAGTTCTTTAAGATAACTGACTGTTGTATAAAGAAGTATTTTGTTTGATGCCTACTTCCTCTTCTGTAGTTCTCCTGCATTGTACATACTTGTTTTTCATGAATACACATGAGAGTTAGACCAGCCAGGCCAAGCCAAGCTTGGATCTGATATACATAGACACAAAACTTTTATTGCCTGTGGTCCTGAGTCCTTATTTTCACTCAGCCTGATTTTACCCCATTGTTAGGTTGTTAACATCAGTGGAATTGCTCCAGGTATTGCTGATCAGTGATATCAAAATCAGACTTTAATGAGAACTTGGTTTACTATTTCAAGGGAAAACAGTTCCCTTAACTGTTGCCAGAAGGAGAGCAATGCAACCGGCCCAAACTAGCCCAACTGTTGCTGACATTTATTTGTTAGGAGAGTTGTTGCAGAACTGTTGGGGTTTATGCTAATCAATAAAGGGACTCCCACAAGCTGTATGGGCCGAAGTATTAAAGCTGTTAACTTCTTTCTTTATGGATAACATAAAACTTACTTCATTAAAGCAGAGTGGACATTAAATCACTGCTTAAAAAATCCTGTTGTCTTCACGTGTGATACAATTAAATGTTTCAGACATTCCAGTAAGGATCAACCCACGCTGATCCAAATCAGTGAACAGGAAATGCTGCTAGGCAAGACCCTGAGCTCAACTAATTAATTTTAATTTATGTATTAAAGTGTTGATCTAGATAATGTGATAATTACAAATGCTTGTGTTTGAAGACCATGAGAATTGCTAAAAAAAAAAGAAATTTTACAATCATCAGAATATGAAGGTTGGTCACATTTGGCAAATAAATGTTTGTCTTGTCCCAAGGCAGTGCATTTGCAATTAAGATGCAAGTAAAGACTGTTGAGTAGGCTTAGGTCTATGAAGCACTGGCAGCTTTTAGGCTCAATAATGCACTACTTCTTTTGTATGTGCAGTCACAGAAATAGATATTTTTGGAAGATGCCCAGCAAATAATTTCAAAAACTAACTCAAAGTCCTGAATGCCCAAACTGTTGTTTTATACTGTGTCCTCCGAATGACTTATTTCTTCCTGGGACATTTACTTTAGCCTTATTAATTTCTGAATGATGGAATGAGACAGTGTTTTCAGGGTCAGCAGTTGATTTTGCATTCCTGCTGTTTGCCTTCAGGCAATGGTTTCTCACCCACTAAAGAGACCTGAAGAAGTTTGTCTGTTGTCCCAGAAGTCCCTAAATCAGCTGATTTCAGGAGGGCATAAAGCATGTCTCCACCTTTGGAGAACTAATTGTATTATATCTAAGAGTATTTGTCCCTTCATTCTGGAATTGCTACTCACAAAGTTTCCCTGCAACTGTCAGACCACTGCAAAATGGTTTTATTACTAGATAAAATTTAAAGGTAGGAATTAGGTTTGGCCATTATTGTCATAGACTAAAGATGATCGTAAGTTGTGATTGTACTACTTTGAACATCTACAAGAGAAAATCAAAATGTATTTCTAGACAGTATTAGGCAAATATCCTTCCTTTTTGGTGGTAGTGTCTTGGCTCACTGCAGCTGAGTTCTCTTCTAGCTACCTAGGGTTGGTTTGCTAAAGGGCTGACTCTTCTTTGTGGTACTCTAGGGTCACTCAGATGAAACTTGACCTTCTATAGCTAGGACTATGTTTCCTCCTTTCTCTGTCCTTTTTGGCTTCTTGTTTCAGGCTTTTCAAGAGGAATTCTGCTTTAGGACTTATATTCAATATGTGTTGAAAATGTCTGTCTTTTCCTTTCTTTGCATCTGAGCTCTGGAAGGACACTGATCCTCTCCCTGCTGCTTCTAGGCTGGACTTATCTCTGCTTTCCTGACCTTATGTCACCTACACTAACCTGTGTTTCTCAGTCACTATATCTTTTCAGGCTTTAAGCCTACTTTTCCTGTTCACAGCCATCAGAAAACTCAGGATGTTTAAATGCACACATCTCATTGGATTTGCCATGTGGACCTTGCTGTAAATATCTCATACTTCACACACATTACAGTAATGTATATGCTAGATTTGGCATCAAGTCCTGTCCTAAAATTACTCCTTTCACTTACTTCCCCTCACTTTATGTTAGTTGGAGGATTTTGCTATTAGGGCATCCATCAATTGCTTTGTTGCATCTGAGTGTGCTCTCCTGAAGGCATAAGAAGATCTTGTTCTGCCAGTTCCACAGTTTATTACCTTTTGAAGATGAAAATATAGATGCTCAACATGCACTGTGAAAGCTGCATTTATATTAGAGTTGCATTCAGGATACCAAGAAAGGCAGTACCTGCAGGAACCTTAATATCTAGAAGATTCACAATGTTGCTCTACTGCCTGTACTGTATGTCACCTGTGGCTTCTTGTCAGTTTTCATGCACTCTGGCCATCTACATTTGATATGAAAATACAGGGTTTTCTAATGTACAGGACACAAAAAGTTCAACTCCTTTAGCAACCAAAAATCTAAAGGTGACATATCTCTAATGTCTTCTAATTCTGGTTTTCATTTAAAGCCTAGGTATGTGTGTATCTTGCTAAAATATCTGTTGCCTTTGAGAGACAAATGACTGTTAACCAGCTATTTTTTCTGACTCCTTTAGGTATTTCATAGTTAATGCATTTCCTGCCTACATCCACTTCAGCAGCTGTGCATGTGCCTCTATACAATTGTGGAAGAAAATCTATTTGCACTAGCTAGAACTGGAGCAAGATGTAGACCGTAGCCTCATGTCAGCAGGATTGAAGTTAATGGGAAGTTAATGCATACTTGCACAGAAGTGTTTTCTA
Source organism: Bucco capensis (assembly GCA_013396975.1). Taxonomy (NCBI): domain Eukaryota; kingdom Metazoa; phylum Chordata; class Aves; order Piciformes; family Bucconidae; genus Bucco; species Bucco capensis. The sequence goes on from VWZO01016427.1 coordinate 385,590, forward strand.
ACTTTGGGGCCATCCTACAGGTAAATACCTATAGCATCTTCTGTGATCCTATATATAGCCAGGGAAACTCAACACAGAACAACAAATCATAAACATGGACAGCACTGCCCAGAGATTTAAAATAGGTGTTTGTTTTCTCCTTTCATCACCTTTCCCCTAAGACTGTACTAAAGAGCTCCTCAGCTATTGCCAGGAATGCAGTTATCCTGTTTTAGGCTATATGCACTCAATAAAGCTCTAAGCCATTCCCACAATGGGTGAGAGAGGCTTTGAGCTGGTGTTGTGATGCTACAGTGCTGTCGTACACCAAACTCTGCAGTTATTTAGAGGAAACCTATTTGCTCAAAGGTGCTTACCCACTCTGAAGTAATGAGCAAACATTTAAATGTAGCTTTGTTGTTTGGTCATTTTTCTCTCACTTACGCAAACTGGAATTCCTAAAAGCATAAAAAAATTACACCTCCAGATAATCAGATGCAGAGGGAGTAGGCGACAGACACAAGAGGCCATAGGGCAGATGGAAGAAGGCAGGAGCTGATATAAATGTAGCCTCATTTTATGCATGTTGCATATTAGCAATGCTTCTGTTGAATCATCAGGTCTTGTGTTTCTAACAAATTACCTACCCGTTTTGTGTGAAAATTCAGCACATACAGTGAAAATACAGGAAAGAAGGATTTTATGCTACTATAGCCTGCTGCATAGAAGTACTTTCATATTCAGCCTGGTAAGCTATGGGGATCATAATGCCTTCAGTGCTGTATCTGTGAATGTTTTTTTGTATGGCCTCTATTCTGAATCTAAACAAACCAGCTTAAACAGCCCTGTGAGTGAACTCAATTCAACCTCCCTGCCAGAAAGTGAGGCCTCTCTCACTAGCAATTTCAGATGGAGCAACTTCCGTTTTTCTGGCCTATGTTCTTTGTACCAGGTCTATTTTTTTATGGATAGCCTAAAAGCTGGAAAAATAGTAGCAGTTATGGGGGTGTTTGGGGCAAGAACTGAAAGACCCATCCAAGAGCTGTTTGGATCAGATTCAGCCCAGCAGCAGGAGTCCAGCTCCAAGCAAAGCTGAATTTGGCACCATTGGACATGGCTCCACCACAGATGGGGCTGGATTTGTCCTGCTTGGAATTTGAGAAACAGGCTGTTTCTTGTGTGTTCTTCACTCTGCTGCTTATTAAGAATTTGACCTTTTGAGAGGTCAATGTCTTGGTGCACCCTAGAGTTGTGTAGGTGAGTTGGTGTTGGAGCTAAAGCTTCAAATACAAGTCAGCCCTGGAGCTATCATCATCTTAAGGAGCAACATCTTTCTCATCTGCTTATGGCTGACTTGCTGCCACTCCTCCATGGCTTTCTGTGTTGTACTATCCCTTGTTCCTGTGAAGGCTTTTTGCTGAGACTCAAAAGCTCCTGTCTGATTTCAGCTCTCAGTTCTGCATTCAGCTCGTGTTGAAATCCTTGTGCTACTTTGCTTTACTTCATTCAAGTGTTCATCTAACAGTTACTGAATTTTTTTCATTGCTCTCTGTTAGGTGAAACAGTGTCATCTGTTTACAGCTATGAGCTATTCCACTAAGGCAATAGTTTAAAACCTATTTTTTTCTTAGACATCAGCTCATGACCTGATGTCAGCGAGAAGGATTTAAGAAAGCCTGTTTTGGCTGGCATAGCAGGCTGTCTGTCTGTGCACATGCCTAAACCGATCTCCTGCTGGGGGTCGGGAAGGGAATTCCTCTACCAGGAGCAGGACACAAAGAAACCAGGAGCATTTCTGAAGGAGGGAAAAGCTCACATTCCTCCAGGGCATCAGCAACCTGAGGCTTTGAGGGGGACATGTAAAATGGGACTTCCCAGCTCAGGAGACCAGCATGTGGGTACCTATATCTGACCCTGTTCACCTCAACGTTTGTTACACATCCTCCAAGAGGAAACCCTGACAACCACACCTTACCTGCTGTATTAAAGCCCTTCAATTTAATTTCTCTGAATGAGTCGAGGGCACTGTGGTCTGTAGCACCCCACAGTGGGAGATCTCTGGTAATGCTTTAGGCTTGAGAGAGTTTGCAGGGATGGGAGGGGTTGGCTGAGTTTGGTTTCTTTAAACTATCTCTGCACTTGGCCCGTTTCACCCTTTGCAGGAGGTAAAATATGTCCCAAGTAATGAGATTTTTTTTTTGTCAGCTTGTCTGCAAGGTTCAAAGGAGCAGAAAAGCTTGGTAGCTTTTGTCTCCCCTTTGGGAAAGAAAAAATGCAGCCCTCAAATTCCTGCTGCGCTGCTGGTGAGTGAAATCTGTCCTGAACTGCAGCCATACATTGCTAAGGGCAGGCACGGGAATGGCTCTCATCTAGACAGAATACAAGCATGCAGGCATCTGCAAGCCAGATAAAATCCTTCACCATAAATGAGGAGCAAGGAGATTTAAAAGCAGGTTCTGTTTTTGTCTGGGGCAGTACCTTTGCATAAGGTTTGGCTCAAATGAGGTGGATAACATTTCTCCCAGGTTTTGATTTGCTTCTCTAAAGAGCAATGTGTGCCCTTCAGGTTAGGGTGCCTGGAGGGACACCGCAGCTCTGCTAGTCCCTCCTAGGAAAAAGGTAATCCAATCTGTTTGGGATTTCCCTTGTAGTGTCCCAGCTGGCTCCTCAAATGGCTGTGGGATTTGTTGATGACAACAAGAGAAAATGAGAGAAGTATTTAATTCATCTGTGATTTCTGCCCTATGTTTTTTTCTACAAAAACTGAAAATTTAAGCACAACACATCTGTATTTTTGATTACATAAAATGCTTTAAACCTAGCTGTAAAAATTGTTGGTTTATATTATGTGATAACTTTTGAAAAACATATACTGAAGAGCTCTAGAGCATTTGAAAAATTTATTTATAGGAATGCTATCCAGCTTGTTTAACTATAATCACATTGGAGTAGCATCAACAGGAGTAGCTGATGAGCACTTCACACACTTGGGATTTTCTGCCTTTGGTATTACAATGAGTGATTTCAAGAAGAAATATTATTTATAACCATAAAAAAATTGTGAAGTTTTATTTTTCACATCCAGCATCACTGCATCTGTGCATTTCAGCAGCATCCCTGTGTGCTATAGCTGGGAATTGGGCACCAAGCACTCAAAACCCAATCATTTTTCAGCAGGCTGTGACACAGGTTTATGTGTCACAGCTCTAATTCTTGCCACAATTTTCCAAGGTGCAGAAGTCAAAAGCCAGTGCACTGGAAACAACATTTTGCAATGAATGCAGGTTAATAGGGGTTTTTCCAGGGGAGAGAGTTCATGAAGCACCAAATGTCCAACCATTCCTGTCTCATGAACTCAGTGCTGTGGTAGAGGGCTGCAATAACATCTTTGCTGCAAGCAGATTTACACAGATACACCCAGAACAAACATTTCCTGTCATTTTTTATCTCCTTTGTTAGATACAAACACAAATGTCTCCAAGGACAATGAAATGGGAACACTTTGAAATGAACCCAAGGAGTGAGCAAGTGCATTAACATGCAGGATCCCATTTTCGTTTTCTAATTAAACTCAATTGTGTTCTCTGACCTGCATTTTAAATACTGAATATTTAGTGAGATTCCTACCCCCCCCCCCCCTCCCCCCCCAGCCTGGTTCCTTTCAGGCTTTGTTCAGCATGTGAATAGCTCCATTAGGGAAATGTGAAAGCACTGGACTATGCATTGAGTTGCTATTTTGACATTCCAGGGGGAGATGCTACTAAGCTGTAAATTAGAGAATTGGACATTATTGGTTTGAATTCAGATCAGTTTGGCCTGAAAAGCTGAGTTTAGCTATTTGACCTGCCCTGACCCATTTCTGTGCTTTGTTTAGTAAGGTACCTGAGTCGTTTGCAAATTTCTTCCTACTCTACTGTGTAAAGAAATCTGAAGTATTCAGATGTTGTAGCCCATATCTCTCGCTTTGGTAAAATAAAAATAATTTTGTGCCTCACCTCATCATAATACAAGATTTTTGTAAACATTTTTGTTATTATTTTGTTATTATTTTTTCAAGCATGCTTCAGTTTCAGATGTGTAGCTGACAAAAAAAATAAAAATTGCTTATAAACTCCATGAAACTCTGGACAATGTTGAAGCTAGTATTATTATTAATGATTAAAGCCAATATTTACAGTTACCTGAAATGAGATTGGAAAGGTACTGGCTTTCAAACCTTGACTCCAGGAAGAACTACAGTACTCTGCTTGAGTCATAGCCTAGTGCAGAGCTTTGTTTGCATGTTGGAGGGTTGGATTTGGGGCAGTAAGACCAATGCTGATGGGTCTGTGCTGTGCTTGAGAGAGATGCTTAAGAGGCAGCAGCAGCCCTGAGATAGAAGGAGAGGTGGAAGACACTAGTGGAGTGAGGAACATCACATGTTTTCTTAAGTGAGATTTGATTACAGAAAGGTTGAGATTTGAGAGACCTGAGTATTTCCCTGGGTTTTCCTGTTATTTACAGAATGAGCTTGAATGTTCATAGCATTGCTGAGTTACATTTCAGTGCAGGGGATTTGCAGGGGAACTGTAAAAGTCATGGACTATGAGTGACATTGCTGGGATTACTTTGCAATAAGAAGCAGGTCCTTCAGCTGACTGAAGCAGCCATCAGCTGGCTCCTAATGTGAGCTGGCAGCCACTTCTGCCTGCAGCCCTGAGCTGTCCTGGCTGGTCACAGCCACAGTTGAGAGATGTGAGTAGAGCTGGAAGGTAATACCTGACAGTGGTGAACTGCCTGGATGCTGCACACAAGGCTGTCATGTAGACCATGGTAGTATGAAGAAATTCTATTCTGAGAGTGCTCATTACTACAATGTAATAACACCTACACCTAAGCTTAAAGGAATGGGAAGGAGAGAATTGTCAACAAGTCAGAGATGCACAAGACAAAGATGTGCAGAGACTGTATTTCCTTAACCCATTTTTGCTTTGTTTCATGCTTTCAGAGACATTTTTCTACCTAATTTTTATACTTTTATAACAGCCATGGGCCACAAATTGTTCCATTTTGCCTTTTCCAGTCCTGAATTGTCCCCCCTGAGAAGCATAGTGCAGAGCTTCTCTGGCAATAGCTGTCGAGAAGCTCGTTCTGATGGGAACCTCATGCTCTTTGAAGCATCCAGTCTAGGATGTTTTCTCCTGAAATGTGAGGTGTAGCCAACATTTCTGGTAGTGACAGCTGCAGTACTTGCTTTTTGTTCACTTGAAAAACTTGTACTTTGCATGTTTTGGATGGACTATGTAGAAATGATATGGTAAAATAACTCCATTGGCATGTTACCTCGCCATTCACTCTACTCACTGCTCCCTCCGAGTCCTCATGGACTGAGGAAGTTTAAGCAATCTGTGTTTATCAGATGCTGATGGTTGCTGCTGCTTCTTGAGATCATTTGAATGCTGTAAGCATTGAGAGCAAGTGTTCCCCCCTCCTGAGTTTAATGAAACCAGAAGAACCTCCTATCATGCTCCTATGTGCTTTGCTATGGCAGGAGACAGAAATTGAGAAATCATACCCCTGAGCTGGCTGGTAGAAATTCAAGTGCCAGCAGTGCTATAAAGGATGTCTCTTTCTTTTGTGCTTTTTAGTGTTTTCTGAATATTGTAGGTTCTGAGTTAGTGATTTTGAAGGAAATTTAAGCAACACAATGCAATTACTGTATTTGTTCATTACATTTGCTGGTGACAAGAAGCTATGGAGGGCCTGTGAGCACATCTGAGGGCAGAACTGAAATTCAAAATGATTTGCACAAACTGCAGAAATTATGTGAAAAAGCATATATATGAGGTTGATTAACAATAATCAACAGCACAAACACAAGATGAGTGGAGAAACCTAGGCAGGGCACAGTTCTGCAGGAAAGCATTTGGGGGGGATTGTGGTGGATCTCAAACCAAACATAAGACTAAATCATAGTGCTGTGATAAAAAAAAAAGGCAGTTTTCCTACTAGGATATGTAGACTGGAGTGCCATTTGCAAAATAGGCTTAGTAAACCTTCTCCTCTATTTGGCCTGTGTAGTTGAGCTCAGTGTTTGGCCCCGTCTGGGGCACTTTGCTTCCAAAAGGTTGTGGCCCACTTGGCCAGAAGGTAGCTATTCAATAAAGGAATGAGGATAATGTGACAGTGGTCTTCAGATATATAGTAACACAGAGGAATAAACTGACTTTTGTACCTGTGGGAGACGTGATGGGAAGCAGTGAGCTTCACTGCAGTGAGAGCTGGAAGACAGGAAGCTCTTTCTGGAGTCAACTGAGTGGGTAGCGTGGAATTTGTAATATAGGAGATTGTTTGAACTAAAGCACAGTCTGTCCAGAGAGATGTAGATGGAGTTTATATTGCTTTATGGTGGAAGAATGAGCTGGATAACCCACTCGTTCCTCTTCCAACCCTCTTTTTCATTAATTCTGGAACCAAATAACAGTAACTTTGCAGCTGAGCAGCCCTTACACCCAAAGGATATATTGGCTGTGGGATAGTTTCATGAGATTTGACTGGGTAGGAAGGAAATAAATCCTCTCCCAAGACCACCTGATGGAGATAGTAATCTCTTCAGGTAGATCAGTAATTGTGTTTCCCTCTCTCCACACTAGGAGAAATAATAGGGCAAGCAGCATTAGGCAAAAAAAAAGAAAAATGGCTCATGGCTGCAAAACTGTGCATAGATCTCCCTCCAGATGTATTTCCTGCCCTGTGCCAATATGCAATGATGTTGTGTGGGCTATGCTAGCAGGGTAGTGGCAAGGAGAGAGGAGCTGGATTATCCCCTTTAAGCACTCAGCAGGGCTAACACTGTGCAAAGGGAATTCACTTTCATTAAAATAGCAAATTCAGCTGGAAGCACAAGATTTACAGAAGCTGCTGTTTTCAGTTAATTTATATTGGCACTGTGAGCACAGTCTGAGAGCAGAATGATGGAAAAGCAGCACCCAGAACAACAAATTCCTGTTCATTGATTTTCATAACCCTACTCATTAAGTTTGTACCACATAAGCAGCTCTGAGCACTTGCTTTCTTCCTCCTTCTATGCAACAAACAACCACCCTTTTAACCAAGGAGAAAACTGGAATCATGTCAGAGTTTACTTTAGCAAACAAAATTCCTATTTATGCAAGAATATGAAGCAATTTGGGCTTTGCACAGCAGGGAGTAAGATGGTAATTACAGTTTGTCATTTTTCCCTCACTCATTTCCAAAAAATAACAGACTGAAATGATTTACAATTTATTTGGCAGATTTGACACCTGTGCTTACTTCCTGGGACTGAAGAGGAGAAAGCAAGTTGGAAAGTTCAGTCTCAGACAAAAAAGACGTGTCTAGAAAAAAAAACGGACCATGATGCTAATAATTCCAGTATGATGCCATTATGCTATGTGTAGGCTTAAGTACAGTCCAAGGAGCTTTAAACTTCTGAATACTAATTCAAACATGTTCCTATAAAGTGGGTAGTGGGATAAAAGGGGTGAGGGAAGAGTCCTGGGGCTATTTTTGAGCCAAAATTGCATTTAATGAAGCCCCTCAAAGTTTTGCCATTAACTTCAGTAAGGTCAGATTTCACCCTTTGGAAGTGATCCTCCCTAGGACTAGAAATAGGCTGAGCTTTTACATAGGTGGATGGGGTTTGTCTCTAGTTTCTATGAATTTTCCAGGTTAGCTTTGGGAGTTAAGTTATGCAAATAAATTTAAAGAAATGGGAAAATGCATTCATGTGTGTGCCTTCATGTGGTTTGAGAAAACATGTTGAATATATTAACACTGAATGAGAGCAGAGGGAATTCATAAAACATTTTACATTCTGCTAATTCCTGAGCTACACAACAGATGTAAGAGTAAACCAAGTGGCACTGGGAGAAAAAGCTTCTTGCAGAGTTCAGTGGACATCTGGCTGCAGTCAGGGGATGCTTTTTAATACAGGATGAATACCCTGCTAAAATATGCAATCCTGTAGGTTCCAAATTGTTTATAGTCCCCTTGACTAATGTAGGCCCTTCCCAAAGATGCATGCTATTGGGGGAAGCGTTCAATAACTTGCACGTTACAAGCATTCAGATTGTTTTGACCCTGGATCTAAGAATCACACTAATGAGCTGTTCAGGATTCTGAAGATATTAGAAGAGGAAAAAAAAAAGAGAGAGTAACCCCAAACTGTGGGGAATGTCCTCTCTTGACAGCTGCCTTCTACTGTGATGTTAGCTGCAGAAGGTTGCTAGCTCAGCTCAAGACCTTGCTCCAAATCCTACTGTGGTAGCCTAGTAATGCTGCTCATAGTAGTGTTGCCTTATTTGTAGGCTCCATGTAGAGCAGACCTGCAGCTTTTGGACAGGGCAGATTCCTCAACAAAAAAGGAATTTATTTTTAAGGAGTGCAAGACTTCGTACATTATGGCTGTTTTTTAAGAGTGTTAGACAGTATTCATATCAAAATGTTCAACCTGTTTCCATGGGACAGGAGTTGTATACTCCCAAATGATTGTCATTCTGTTGGCTGTACTTCAGCTTTCCTGAGGTTTTGTTGTGTTTTTCATCCACATATTTCTCCCTTTCTCGTATTTGCAGCTGAGCTGTGCCTTAAGTCATAAATCCTTTGCATCTTTTTTGTTTTGTTTCTGCAGAGGGAACAGCTGTGACACCAGCAATTAGGAGTTAGTGGAGCAAATCTTAGTGATATGGGAGTTTCACCTTCTTTAATAAAAGTTCATATGCAGTATTTCACCATGCTCTAAATAACTATGTGATACACAGTGCATATTCCTGCTAGGAGAAACATTTCTAATGACATTGTCTTAAGAAAAACTGACAGTATTCTACACTCTTCCTTCTATCCCAGTGTTTTCCACCTTCAACAAAGCTGATGACATATGTCTTCTTAAAATCCTGAATTCCTTTGCTATCTGAGGCTGTTTGCCTCTGCTTGTACTTCTCTCATCACATTTCACTTTTCACTGGTGGACTTCTTGGAGGAAAATCTTCTGCCATTTGTCCCCTTCTCTTCCCTTGATCTACAAATACAACTACTATCACTAAATGTATGTCTTATGGTTATATTTATTCACATACAAATTTCTTTCTAAACTATGTTCCTTTCTCTCTAAGCTTCAATTTTAGCCTAGTCAGAGTACAACCTTATCTGACCGTTCTTAAGAGGTATCTATTAGCTCACCTTTGTTGTACCTAGGATGGAGAACTTGATATTTCTTTTCCTACTTACTTTTTGGATCACTGTAAGCAGCAGCAACCTCCATCCTGATGCTTAACCCAGACCCTGTATTCTCTTGAAGGTTACACTCAGTATGTCTGCATCTTACCAACTACTTTTTACATAACATCTCAAATGTATGGTCTTTCTAATGCTAATATATCACACAGCTGTAATTTTATCCAGGCTTTTAGAATTCTGTGTCTAAACTAGCCTGAAGCATTTTTGCTTTGTTCCTAGCCTTTCTGCTGCTATTCTTTCTTCCTTTTCTGCAGTGAATCAAACCAATCTGTAAGGTAAGAGCGGTTCACAGGTGATTCCTGTTGCGTGACTTCTTTTATGTATTGTCAAGATGTTGAGTCTCCATTCAAAGCAGCTTGCAATATAAACCTCTATTACTCCCTTGTTATATTCTCTTTCTCTCTTTTCCCCCATTAGAAGGACTTGCTCTGAGTACCACCAAAGCTGCTACATTTAACAGCTTTTCTAAAACCAACTACCTTACCAAGTTAGGCTACTGATATATCAAGATTATTGCTTATCTTGCAGGTATATTTGTGCTCTGCTGGGTGCCTGTACCAGCTGGACCTTCCTGTGCTAAATGATCTCTTTGAGGCCTGTTTTTGCCCTGTAGTGCCACCACCAAGACAACCACCCCCTAAGGTGCCATGGTAATTCAAGAAGAGAAGGAGTTTTTGCAGAGTATTTGGTAGGCTCCATCTGCTTACCTCATAACCCTGGCCTTTGAGAGTTTTTCTTTAACCTTTTGTCCATGTGGAAACAATGAATTAACTCCTTTCTGGTTTAAGGGAAAGTGCTGTAAACTTTTAGTCTGTGACCTCCCTAAAGGGCTGTGCTGGCGATAGTGTCCTTTGCGTGTGCTTCTCAGTCCTTCCTGCAAGGCTGAAACTAAACATCCATGTTTGGCTGCAGTTCTTCTGCATCCTGGAAAAACTTTCCTTTGGTATAGCAAAACTGAAAACTCATTTTGCATGACCACAAAATTAAGCTTGTGAACTTTGCATGCCATTAGTGTTGGAAAGCTGAAATGTCTTTGTTTGCAGTAAAATGCATATGGAAAGTGAGCTATGGACGAATTGAGATCACATTTAACTTATTATTTACTACATGTGAGATTCATGGAATCCATGATGTATTCAGAAAATTTGTGAAAGAATGCAATAGTCCTGAAGAACAGCATCAATGGTGTGTTACTAGGAGCCATCTCTATGCCCTTTGGCATAGTGCCATCCCAAAACTTCTCCTTACAGCCTCCTGACCTGCATTCTCCTTGGTCTGCTTTTGACATTTACAGGGTGTAGAGGTCTACACCAGAGGTAATTCCCTCGTCTTCCTCTATAACCAGTAAGAAGAAATAAGCACCTATAGAGTGCTATTACCCAAATTGAGAAATCTGCCTGCAGATGAGATACAGCAGTATTGCCTTAGGCTTTTTTTTCAGCTGTGAGAAATGGTGTTGCGTTACCCAAATATTTGCTTAGATGCCTGGGCCCTGCTAGGAGCTCTCTGGTGAGACAGAAGACAAACAGCATTAACACTGATGGGGCATTCGTCCTGTAAGGGGTGGGTGGCATTAATCCAGGCTGAGCCTGAGCCACTGGGTAAGGACTTTATCTCTTAGGAAGTGTCTTTTTGTATATATAAATCTTTACTCAAATTATACACTACAAAAGGAATTTGGATTTCTTTGAGATCTCCTAAGAAGAGTTGCCATGTAACAATCCACATGTTGCTAATTTATTTATTTTTTTAAATTTAGAAATGAATGAGTGATAAAAATGTCTTTAGGGACTCTGAAATACCAGATTTCTGAGCATTCTAATATACCCTACTAGGAACATTAACTATCTTTTAACATTTATTTAGATTGTTGGATTTTAATATTTGCCTTTATTTTTGTTGCTTGCTAGCATAGATGATCTGTAACATACGTAGTGCCATAACTAGCTAAGTCTGGTCAGCAAAAACATATATAGCAATGTACTGTGGAAATATGCCTTTTCCAGGTAAATGCCTTGAAATTAATTTACAGGCACACGGTCATTTCTCTACCAAAGAAACACAAACTCTTTCTAGTCCCACAGCTTCCTCCTTAGGGTCTTCTCCAGTTCACATCAATTGTGTAGTTCCACTTACAGGGTTCTTAGTGTGGAGAGTCATTAGCATCACATCCTTTTGGGCACCACATCATTATACTTTCCCAGCCTTTTTAATTTTTTATGTTCCTAGAAAAATTTTAGTTATAGTTTTGAGAGAAGGAGGAAAGGCTCATCTACTGATGCTACTAAGTGGCTTTAGCAGGAAAACTCTCATATGGTGTCATTGTCTACTTTTATTCTGCTCTTTCTGATTCATCCAATTAATTCTGAGGGCAACTGTTGCATATTAGGTAGCTAATGATCAAGTAATTTATGCTGATTACGTACCTCCTGTGGCTGGTAATGAATCCCAATTACACGAAGCAAGGCAGAAATTTGGTGTCTCTTGCTCAGTGTTTCTTGCTCTTAAAAAGAACAATGTGCTCTCTTTTCCTCTCTACTGTACAGATCCATAGTGTCTGTCTCATAGATGTATAGTACTGAGGAAGCACTCCTTGGCTGGCTGTTATGCTATAGCATGATTTTCCTGCTTGGCCACGTCCTTCCCCACAGGCCTAGTTATTGCCAGAGCTGGCACCATGAGCTCCTAATTTGCACGGCGAGCTCAGCCGGGTGTCATGCAGCTCCTTGGGAGCAGCCTGATTTTCTATGCAGACGTGTCAATGGAGCCATAGGCAATAAATCAGTGTCCTATGGTGAGGGTTTTTTCTCTGTGTCACTCACAATAAGAATTCAGCCAGAGATCCTCTGTGTTTTACCTCTGAGACTAATGTCATCCCAGACCAAAACGACTTGCACAGAAAGATTACTTTAACATAACAAATATTTTTCAGCTGACTTACCAACTTAGCTGTGGGCGTGCTGAGAGTACTGCAAGCCTTGTGCTGAGCACGAAGCTCATCATGCTAATCAGTATTGCTCCTCTGTTGTCTTCTCTTTACCAGTTCTCTTTGGGATGGAGCCTATCTTTTTTTTTCATTGCATTGTATTGATCTTCTTTATCTTTTTTTTTTTTTTGGACCCTAAGGCTATGATGCATGGCAAGAGCTGTTCTAATACGAATGGTTTTGGGGGTTTGTTCATAGTCCAGAAAAAACTTTAGCATTTATTCTGTAGTGAAGGTAAACCCTTGTGAGCTCTGTCATGTGTGATGAAAGAAATCAGATATTGTGCATCCTGGAGCTCACTCAGAAGTGGCACTTTGGTATTTTTGCCCTCTGCAAAGGTCCCTTTCTCTCTTCACCTGGGGAGTTTCTCCTCTTGGACTTGGTTCTGGTCTAGAGAAGGAGTGAAAGACAAGCAGTGAAGTGGTAAAAGTGGGTATTCATATTGCCCCTGGTGTGGGCATGTCTGGATGAACTCATGGTTTGACCTGAAGACTTCCTTTTTTTTTTTTTTTTTTTTTCCCCTTTTTTTAACCAGCATTAGGGAATTCCTCACCAGCTTGTTCTTGCAGTAGCCAGGCCAACAATGACAGGAATGTGGAAATCAACTAAGCAATTATATTCACAGTGGTGGTTAACAGCATCCCTTCATCTGAAACAAATCAGTTACAGTTCAGTGAAACCTGCTATACCTAGTGGTTGTACATAATAGAGCCCTTGTTGTGCATTTTCAGAGTGTGCCAGAGCACTTAAACAGGGTTGATGAAAGGCAACAGGAGAGAAATTTTAGGTTTTGTTAACCAGAGACAGAAACCTGGATATTATCTAATTTAAACCCCTTCCACACAGAAAAATTTGCCATTGTATTCATAAAGGTATTTCTCCAGGTGGTGCAAAATGAAGTCCAGGAGTATAACTTAGCATTAGCTGTGAACGAGAGAGATGAGCAATTGCCAAGGTAGGGAAAGTCAGCTAACAGATTTAGTGGGAGTTACCTTGACCTTGGTCACCTCTGAAAATCTGCTGTAATTTCTGTACCACTGGTGTTAAACCTGTGAACCCCAGGAGTCTCTGAACTGCTTTTAAGCATATCTATGAAGGGTGATTAAGAATACAAGTGCACATCTGCTAAAGAGCAAACAATGTATGGGCATTTATGAAAGAACATTTGCATCTCACTGGAAGTTTTTCAGTGACCTACAGTTCAAAAAAGACTGCAAAAATGCAGTATGTTATGATGGACAGAAGCATATAGAAGGCAGCCAAGATGTGCAAGGGGCATTTTGGAAGACCTGCCCTAAGGTACACTCCTATTAATGTGAGCCCTGACATACATCTAGAGCACAGTTTGGTCCTTGGTGTTTCCTGACCTAAAGAACCAGCTCCTGCTCTTGGAAGTGAAAGGCATTAATGATCCCACACTGTGCACCATAGAAACTTCTAGTTTATGGGTCTTTTGTTATCTTTTTGTTGAAATGAGGGGGAAGATGCTTCTTCAGTGTTTCCATTGACTTAGTGACTGTTAGCAGGTTTGAGAAGATTCTGCAGCTGGGTTTGTCAGTGTCCACACAGCAGTCATATAGTTAATGCAGCTAATGCCTGCTATTGCTGAATTTGTTGTTTGAATTACTCTTTAGCCTGTGCAATTCTCTTGAAAGTGAAAACAAGCTAGTTCAGAATGAATTGAACAACAGGGTCCTAAACGGGAGTGCAGTGTGAACTACAGCAGCAATTTTTCATGGATTAATGGTCAAATTGTTGTCTCATTAAAGTCTGATGGCATAATTCCCATAGGCTACAATAAGGACAGGATTTGACCCTAAGAAAAGATTCCATTTGAAGCATTTGAGTGTCTTCCAAAAGCCAATTATTAAATCAGAGGCGCCATAATAACTAAGCTCAAATTTATTTTAGGACAAGGAAACACAGTTGAGAGGTCAGTAAATGCTCATCATGTCATTTCTATGGTGACTTCATTGCAGAACTCAGCACTGGCCTGTGTATGGTGCTGACAATAAGGCTGAGCTAAGGAAGAGCCTGAAAGAATCTCATTGTAACTGATGAAAAGAAGTTGTTTCCATCAGCCACCTCATCAAGCAACTTGGCAAAGTGAAAGCAGAAAGGTCTCTTCTGGTGACTGACCTCCACTGCATTTCTCTGCTTTCAGTGCCATCAATAGGCACCACCTGGCTCTGCTCCAGGCTCTAAAGAAAGCTCCAAGTAATCAAACAGTTGCTGACAAAACCATGCTAACAGAATGTGTCTGTTTCCACAGTACAGTTTAATACCTGCACATCATTATTTCTTCTTCCTCTAAGCCAAAAAAAAATTCAAACAAACGAAAAACCATTTACATGGCTCCATATGAAACGTGTTATATTTTTACTTTTCCTTATTTTAGGGGGAGAGTTGTTCATGGTTTAATAAAAGAAATCAGCTGGTAGATGCTTTCATGAAATGCCATTTTCTCTTAAGCACTTCTGCTAGGAACACTAACCTCCTAATTAGTGATTCTGGACCCTCTCATTAACAAAATAATAAATGCCAAGCACATGCACATCCTCTTTATATGCTGAGATGCTTTGAGCCTTGGAAATTGCAGAGGGGGTCTCAAAATTAGAAGGTGATCAACTTGGTTGTCCAACAAACTGTACATCTAGAAAACTCACGTAGCCCTCTAAATTAAGTGAAATTTCACTAAAAGAAAGTTATTTTTTAATAATAATGGGTTATTTGTCTTTATTTACATTTATGTTTTTGTCTAGCAAGGAAATCTCAAAGATTTATCATATCTGATCTGCTCTGGACTCAGCGTGAGTTTTGCTATGTAATTCACTGGAGCTAGGGTTTTACCACTGGAATCCAGTTTGTCCTAAGCTGGAAAGAAGGGCTAGGCTGAGTGCTAAGCCAAACCCTCTGGCTAAGGAACAAAACAAGCTACATCCACTTTGCTTTCCCTTTCAGTACATACAGGGTATGATTTTGCATGGCCTAAATGTCAGTTTCATAATTTCCCCCCTAGCTTGCTACTCAACAAAGGCCTGCAGTTCTTGAACAGAAGAGATGGCTTTCAGAAAAAGTTCTGAAATTGACTTTCAAGTTTTCAATTTTGAATTTTATTCTATCAGAAGGATTAACTCAGTGCTTTTGTCTTTAGATCCTTCTAGTTGCTCATCTGTAGACTTCTTGTCACTGACTGTCATCCTGGGACTCAGCTGTGAGGCACTGTTCTCCTTCAGGGTCTCCAGACTGCGTTTCTGGTTAGGCTGTTCTTCACTGTGCTTTGGTTTTTTGAAGGGTTGAGTTCACAAGGCTTCAGGAATAAAAGGTTGTTTTGAATTGTGAGGGATATAGCTGGTGAAGGGAAAGTCTTTTGGTCATTTCCAGAAGGTCAACACCCTGGATCTTCTTGACTTTCTCTGACAGCTTCTTCTAGAGCTAGCTATTCTTGACAGCATATACAGTTTGCCCATTAATTGCCCTTGTCTCTGAACACCAGACACTGCAGTGGTTCAGAGATCAAACTATATCAGAACTCAATCTGTGTAACCAAGGGCTCAGTTCACTGACTTCTTTAGAAAAGCCAGACCCAAAGTTTAGCATTGCTGTTTGGAAAGCAATATATACACTGGAACACAAGGCTGATGGACTCAAAACAGCTGCATGCCAAAGGGAGCAGATAGCCCCAACTGGGGTTATTTTGTGATCTTCAAATTGATGTTCACAGAGTTGCCTAACACAGTCTAGAGCAACAGATGTATGGGAACTGTCTGAAGGAGCCTCTGTATTTATCACTGACATTATTTGTACATGGAACATTTTTATGAAAGTAATCAGAGTTACTAATAACTGTGAAAATAACCAAAATTCAGTGGTGAGTTTTCTTTGTTGTGTGGTGAAGCAGTAGTAAGATTCATCCTGCATATTTGGTACTAATAGTGTTTGTTTCCTTAGTTTCTGACTGGCACACATGTAATACCAGCTAGAAAAAACAAACACCTTGCTTCAGGAAGTCATCAGAGGAAATATGATGACAGTGTGTGACTGCTGCAACCCAAACACAATGTCCACTGACATTCTTGGAAGCTCTGAATGATATATCCTGGAAGTAGCAATTTCCACGAGATAATCTGGCATTAATTATCAGCACTGACACTTCTTTGCATTTTCTGTGAAAGAAAAACATGACAGAGAGAGATGTGGAACTGAATGAGCAAACTACATCTGTGTTGTCATAGCAGAGTAGAATCTGCTTGAGGAATGAAAATGCAGCTGAGCTTAGAAAGGCTAGTGCCCAAGTGACTTTCTCTGGGAGCTCCCCTTGGGTCCTGAAGGTACAGAGTTAGCTCTTGGGGCAATGCATGACCCTGCTCTGGGGGCTCAAGTATCCCATTGGCTTCTTCCTGACCATAACATGGTATTAGAGAGCTGCATGGTTCATAACCTATTAACTGCTCATTTTCACCTTGCCCATTCTGTTCTACTTTTTTTAGGTCACATTGTTTTTGACGGAAAGGTCTAGGAAGTGTGTCAAGTTAGTTTCTTAACCAGCTGGCTGGGATCCCATTTTTAGGGATCCTGGACCTTTGTCCAGAGCATGCGTTTATTGAAGAGGCTGTTGATGCATTGTATGCATGTCCTTAAATAACTGTTCAATAACTCCCTGGGGTGCCGTTCAGCTTCATGCCTTCTCTCTGAGACCATCCTTTAGTTCATCAACTTCAATAATGGATCAGTCAGTCAAAACTGCTGACCATTTCTCGTGTGGCAGCAAGGCAGAGAGACACAGCCAGAAAGTAAAGAGTGCTGGTTAATGCCTGACCTGGCAAAGTTAGCACTTCTGTGTACTAGTGGAACAGAAGACAAAGCTTTTTTAACCACACAAAAGGCATGCCATACAGACACATACTTTATAAAATATGCTTTTATCACAAAGGATAATAAAGCAGAGTGTGACAGTTTAGGTTTTGTTCAATACCAAACATAATGGTAACCCAACAACCTCAGGAATGAATTCTTCCTCACTCAGATTTTATGGATGTTGTGATAACTTCTTTTATATCTGAGTTTCAGCCCCAGAAGAATAGCAATTGTGTCTGATAAAACATCATATAGCCATTGTGAACTGACAGAATCATACTGATGCCAAAGTGTAGCCTTCTTTTCCTCAGAATATAGATTCATGGAATGGGTTGTGTTGGAAGAGACCTTTAAAGATCATCTAGTCCAAAACCCAGCCATGGGCCAGGACATCTTCCAGTGTCTTACCACCCTCACCTTAAAAAATATCTTCCCTATGTCCAATCTAAATCTACTCTCTTTCAACTTAGACTTGCTACCCCTTGTCCTAAAATAACAGGCCCTACTAAATAAATCTATCCTTATCTTTCTTATAAACACTCTTTTTATTTTGAAAAGTCTCCTTCTAGATTTTTAGCTCTGACTATCCAGGGCATCAGTTATTTCAAACACTGAGCAAGTTCAGAATCATTTTGTGTTTGCTTTACTCTAATGTTGCTGCATGACAGTGGTGCCAGACGTGGAGAGGCAGAGGAGAATGAAAACCCTGGACTGAAACCTGAGTTTGAGGGGTCTATTCCCAAAGCTGTGCCTGATGTCATCAGCTGGCTTTGAAGTAAACAAAGTTAATGGCTATCCTGTTGTCCTGCATGACCAGCAGGTCAAAAGTGAAAGTCCCTTCACTCTTCCTAGCCTTTGCAGACTCTGGCTGGCTCTGCCTCCAGTGTTCCCCATGCCGCACCATGCTCTTTCAGCAAGGCAGGTATTATTAAGTTGAAACCCAACTCTGAATGGCAGGTTTGAAGCTTTGGTGCATCAGCTGGTGTGTCCTAACAAAGAGAGGTGCATGAGTGAAGTCAGTGCTTTAGCCATTGCCTTCTCTTGGTCATCCATATAGCAAATTATTTGGGGATAACACTTATGTATTCAAGGAGCCTGAACTGTGTTTGTTACGTTTACTGCAGTCACTCTTCATCTTTATGTTGTTTTGCCAAATTGTCTTGGTTACAGAATAATAGATGTTCTGTTGGAGGAAGGCAGCTGCTGCGTTGGACTCGCACGATGCTTGTCTAAGCTAGGAGAGGCTGGAGTAATTGTGCCGAGGTGGACAGGCAGCAGCCATGCCAAGAACAATATTATTTGCATTTTAACTTATATCATCTAATAGAATCAGGAACAGAACCAGGTTTTTTCTAATCTCATTTGAAGGTTTGCCAAAAGGGCGATTTACAGCTTCCTAGTAATAATGAACAGTTCAGCTGTCTTGACCAACATGTGGTCACGCATGTTGCAAACTGACATAAATATTTTATAACATCTTGCTGCAGTTCCTGTTCCACAGAAATGTTTGTCAAACAGCTCAAGCAATTGAGAGGGTTTTAATCTTTAAATTTCAACTCAGAGTAATCATACTTCTTTTTTCCCCCCTATTGTGAGCTTGGATAACTTGCCCTTGATTAAAAACAGTTGGAAGAGGAAAATGGGACGTTTTGGTTTTGAACTTTTTTGGAAAAACCTCAGGAACTTTATTAGTTATTTGATTTATAGTCTAGTGTAAATATCTTTCTAGTGCAACGGGTGCTTTTGAAACTGAAGTGGTTAAGCTTAATCTCAAGGAAGTGATAAAAATTAAAGCAGTTGTATTAAATTAGTGATATTTTATCACCTGGAATATTTGGGCATAGTTCTCCTCACACCATATGGAAAACATAGAGCTGAAATTTTGAGGAGCAAAGAAAGTGGGAAAGGACTGTATCATTGTAAGAATATTTAGAGGTCCTAGGGGGGAGGTTTGATAGAAAGGATGTATCATTTTGTATTTGTGTTATTGTACAAATTGCAGTCCAGATGCTCCAATATCAGGGCCAAACGTGCTGAGTGCTGTGCATTCAACTGCATATAATTTAGAGATAGCTCAAATCAAGTTGATAATAGACCAAGAGTGCACACAAAGGTGATGAGAGGTGTAGACGTGAAAGGTCAGATCTCACGTATGTGAGCACTTCATGCATCTTCCTTTTTCCTCTCTGCATTAAAAAGGAAGAAAAAGTTTGCAGTAAAATACTCAGATAAGGAGGAGGAGCCAGGTCAGAGGGTAGTCATGGTAGGCTAGCTAATCTCCTGGTGATGCCAGAAGTAGTTTGGATAGTTGGATGACTGATCTCAGCATTTAAGCAAAACACGTTTGGCAAAACAGCAGCTCCTGAGGTCAGCACAGAGATTGTCTGGAGGCTGGGCTGGAAAAGGACATGCATTTGTGCTATACACATATATATGTGTGTGTGCATACATACACCTTTAGCTACCTGACAGTGTTAAAAAAGGGTTTTGTGAAATACAGTTGTAGAAATGGTGGATTAAAGGGGGAAGCAAGATACTTACTGGCTTGAAAGACAGAGACCATCAGAGGGCTGAGTCTGTGGAACACTGAAAAACAGGAAGAAAAAAATCATCATGCAAAGCACAGCTAAGCTAAGGTGAGCTGTCAAATGAGGACAGCACAAAGGTCTCCCCTTGCCTTTCAGAGGGAAGCTGGACACTCTTGAGAGTGCTGTACACCTCTCAGCTGGTGTGTTGCAATGCCAATGGGCAGTGCAGTGGATGACTGTACCTTAGTCCCACGCACATCACTACAGCTACAGTTTCTCTGTTAAGCCCCAGCATAAGCTGCCCGAGTTGAAGTCTGTCAACGACCTTGCATTGCAGATGGACTGCAGATGCAGTGAGGGAAAACCAAAAGCAGTGCAAATTACTCAAATGGGAAATGGAGGCTCACACATTTCCTACAGGATGCTCAATGTTTGTCTGCATGTTTAGCTGTCTTTAAGTGGTGGTTGTATAATTGGAAGACAGCATAGTGGCTTTTTTTTTCTAGTGTATTTGTTTTACTGAGATGACAGATTTCTCGTTTAGAACCTCCTTTATTTCTCGTGTTCCTAGTTCTTAAAGGAAAACATTGACTTTCTCTGTAATCTTTTATCTGAGGGGTCCATCAGGGATGTACTCATCAGGAAAGTTGGGGGTTTTTTTGTGAAATAAACTGCAGGATCAGGTCCCTGGTCAGTAAGTATTCTGGCACTGTGACTTTGTCATATTCTGGTTCTACTCACTCTTGGTGTAAACCAAAAAGTCATTGTTGTAAGACAAGGCAAAAATGCAAAGAAGAATGCAAACAAATCCTTTCAATCCAGTGAAAGGAAGTTACTTCCACAAAACAAAACAGTTACTGGTAGAACCTCATTAACAGTAGAGATAATCTATGTTGTAATTGAATTAGTGGACCTCATTAAAGAAGGTTCCTCAGGAACTGAAACAAACATGAAGTTGAGTTGCTTAATTATCTTTGTCTTGGAGGTTTTTTTAGTGTTCCCAGGCAATGTGGGACAGGAAGGAACAATGATATGAAAGGATTAGAAGTCCGCAAGTGGGGATGGACAAGAGTGTGAGATTTTTCAACCAATGACTTTGAACCCAGAAAGATGCATAGACACTATAAGAAGAATTTGGAAATCATAGCAAATAGAAGGTTTGCCCAGCAATAGCTTCTGAGACAGCACAGTGGGGAGTCTTCTTTCCAGGTTTCATGCTGAACGATGTCTTCCCCATACCCCAAAGCATCATGGGTTTGTTTTTTTCCCTAAGCTTAAGAACACAAATGCATAGAAATTAAAGATAATAAATATAAGAAGCTACAAGACACTTTAAAGGAGAAATTAAAGGATTACCTCTCCAATGTGCCCCTTTCTCTCTTTTTATGCAAATAATGTTTTCAATACAGCTTTTCCAGGATGAGATGCAATGTAGGACAGGGCCTGTGGCAGTCAATCCATGCCAGCAAGAGAAGCTTGAGTAGCTGAGAAGGAACTCTGTGAAGAGAGTTATTAAGTCAACAGAGCCAAGGAGGCCACAGTAGGATTTGACCTTTCTAGAAAAATCTTTCACAGTATATAAAATTGATGTTTTCTGCTGTTGCTCTCTGCTCCCCAGCCCCTGCATGCAGCCTCAGTGGGGATTAGTTTAGCTTTTGCACTGACCCCTTACAGGAGGAAGTTTTTCTTGCAGATAATCAAAGTACATCCCAGCTGTAAAATTGGACAGGTGCAAATATCTATGGAAAAGACATTAGAGAAAAAATCTGTACAGAGTAAGCTACCTGACTGTAGCAAGTTCCCTGACTATTAGGAGTTCCATGGCATGGCTGTTAACATACTAATGATGAGGAGAAGCAGATTAGTTGTGCCTGCTTTTGCAGCCTGCAGTGGGTGATCCCTGTGTGTCTGTATTTCCTCCATGTACCCTTCTAGCACTCTGCTCTTATCAGACTAGGAAATTCCCTGTTCCAGGGACTGTTTCCAGAGGGTTGGGAGATGTTCACTGGTCTTTGTTTACTCAGCTCAGAGACTGCCAGGCTGGCTTTCCTTTGCGTGGATTAGGGACTGTTGTCCCAGAAGGCAGACTGAGAAAGGAATCACAGAATCATTTTGTTTGGAAAAGACCTTTAAGATCAAGTCCAACAGTTAACCTAACACTGCCGAGTCACCAGTAAACCATGTTCCTCAGCAGCACATCTATATGTCTTTTAAATATCTCTGGAGATGGCAACTCAACCACTTCTCTGGATAGTCTATTCCAGTGTCTTTCGACTCTTTCAGTGAAAATTTCTTTCCTAATATCCTATCTAAACCTTTCCTAGTGCAACTTCAGGCCACTTCATTACTTGGGAGAAGAGATTGACACCCACCTTGCTACAGCCTCCTTTCAGGTAGTTGTAGAAAATGAGAAAGTCTCCCCTGAGCCTTCTCTTCTCCAGGCTAAACAACCTCAGTTCCCTCAGCCTCTCTTCATAAGACTTGTGCTCTGGACCCTTCACCAGCTTTGTTGCCCTTCTTTGGACACACACCAGCAACTCAATGTTCTTCTTGGAGTGAGAGGCCCACAACCAAGCACAGGAATCAAGGTGCAGCCACATCAGCACTGAGTACAGAGGTACAATCACTTCCCTAGTCCTGCTGGCCATACTGTTGCTGATACAAGCGAAGATTCTGTTGGCCTTCTTGGCCACCTGGACACACTGCTGGCTCGTGTTCAGCTGGCTGTTGACCAGCACCCCCAGGTCCTTTTCCACTGGGTAACTTTCCAGCCACTGTTCCTCAAGCCTGTAGCATTACAGGGGGTTGTTGTGACCAAAGCGCAGGACCTGGCACTTGGCCTTGTTGAACCTCATATAGTTGGCCTCAGCCTGTTGACCCAGCCTGTCCAGATCCCTCTGTAGAGCCTTCCTACCCTCAAGCATACCAACACTCCCACCTAACTTAGAGTCAGAGAACCTCAACTTGAGTGCCAGCATCATGGAAGGCAATGGGCTGGGACTCTATAAACTGCATAAACACCTTGGTCTGGCCCCACAGCCCTCCCTCTGCTGCAGCTGCTAGTTCCACTCTAGAGCACAGAAACAAGAAAATATGCAGTAAGCCAAGCCTTTGCTCCAAAAAGATGCTGAGCAGCTGGAGGTGGTCTCAGCTGCTGTGGACTCTGCATGTTCTGCACTAGGTAATGCCTAATTCAGCCCTTAATTGAGCCACCACTGTCTCAATCACAGTTCCCTGATATGCTAGGAAGTGCCTTCTTGTTTGTATGTTCCCAGTCACAGAAGTATGATCTATGATGAGTAAATTATAAGGCTAAGCCATGCTTGCATCCCTCCTGCTTGTATTCACCCCTAAGTGAAACACCCTCTTCTCACTGCTGGAGAGTGCAGACGGTAAGGAAACCAATCATTACCTGTAAACTGGCTTCACCCTTCAGTTTCTGAAATAAGTGACTTTTATGGGCTTGAGCTGCCACATACAGACTTGGTGCTGTCAGCAATAAGAAAACAGAAGCATTTGGGGTTCTTTGCAGAAAGTCTTTTTCAGCACAAAACCCTTCGCTTAGTTCTTACATAGCATGAAGCCTTGTGGGCAGCTGATATTTTTGCCTTTGTTTTTGGGTAGTGACATAGCATCTGCCCTCTCCATGCCAACCCATTTCCCAAATATTCAAAAATGAATTGGAGCAGCACCTGGCTTTAGCTCTGCAGGGTTGTGGCTCCCCATCTAATCATTAGACCTTTCAAGACCAGAGAAAGAGTAGTACAATATGTCTTTCAGGTGATCTTGCAAAAAAAGAAATCCAACCCTAAAAGCTTTAATCTTAAACATAGCTATACCTCAGTGAATTCCAGTTTTTGATCTGGGGCAGAATGTGTTTCCAAATTCATTTCACGCTGTGCTGTTCCAGTGAATATAACCACTTCACACAGGGGTCCTACTCCTAGACCTTTCGAGAAACTTCATAAAGCAGCCTTCAAAGTTAGGGCAGGCAATTTCTGCTCCGCTCCTGACCTGCCACAGAACCACTGTGTGATGGACCAGCTCTGTACTTATAAGTGTTTTGGAGATTTAACTGGTTGTGATGGCAGTGACCTTGTCATCACACATGGTTCCAACTGGTCCAGTATGAAGGTGCTTATACTAGTGTAGCTTGTTTGGATGCAGTAAAAGCAAAAATGCAATGAGCTAGAGATGCTCTATGTTAGTATGACTGTGCTTACCCTTGGACTGTTAACAGCACAACTGTGGTTGTGTTTAAACAGTTTAATCTGCTCTCACTATCCAAAACCATACATTTATGCACATAGATCTTCAAGTTGCTTAAAATTTGAGTTCACAGTCTTGCATTTGCTGTGTCTTGAAATAATGAGTCAGCACTAGAGACTGGATCTCTGGTGCTATGCAGACCTAAAAACTAGCCAGAAATTAAGTGCCAAGCAGAGCTGTGCCCAAGGCATGCATGAATGTCCCTCCCAGCCCAAGCTGCACAAACAAACAGCTCTGCAACCCCATGCTCCCTTTTGACCCCATTCAATCTTATTATTTGTTACATTAATTCCTAATACCACTTTAGAAGATTTCTCAGAACACTACTGAACACTTTTCAGCCTGGTGAATTCTGGCCCAAAAGGAGAAGGGGAGTGCTGAAGGTCAAGTGCACAGATACAAGTGCTTCACCTTCATGGCAGCTGTAATCCCCTCACAGCTCTCACTGCCCCTGGGTAAAGGGAATCTGGATGCTCCTGGCCATGCTGGATTGTTGGAGATGTCATTCAGGCAGAGACTGTTTCTGAAAGACATCAGGGTATTATTTTGAATAGAAATGAGCTGCCATGCAGAGATTATGTCTTGTATTGGTTGTGTGATCGTTTTATGAAATATTGAAACTTTTCACTCTTCATGTGTGGAAAATAACTGAAAGGCCTTTTTTTCCTGTTGAAAAAGTACTACCAGAAGATTTTTAGTGGTTGGGGGTAGCAATGCCTAGGATACTGAGTTTCTGCCTTTTCTGTCTCTGTTAGAAGAGTATTCACATCAGGTTTACTTCTTGGCTGAGCTTAATTTCTGTTCTAGAGGATGAGCAGGGGTCAGATCTGTGACCCTGATCAGCCAACCTGTGATGTGACTCTCTCTAGACAAGCAAGTGGAGTACTTACAGCCAAATATTTCCATCACCTATTATCTATCCTACATGTTCAAAGGTTACAGGAAGTAAATGTTTGATTTTTTTTTTCTATTCACTGCAGATAAACTCTGACATTCACAGTAGTTGTATTTTCCCTGCTGTGATATAATATTGCCAAGCATCAAGCCAAATACTGACGTAGAGCTGATATCCAGTGTTGGTCTTAGTCTAGCATTTCAGAAGTCTCCAATTTGGAGAGTACAGATGATTGCAAGTTTTCTAATGAGAATCTGTTGGGTCTTCTCTTTTTCTAAATTCAGAAATGAGGACTCACAAAAACTCAAACTTTATCTTGTGGGAACGTACAAGTTCTGCTATGAAATTCATTTGAAGTAAAGCTTTTCAGGTTCTAGAAGGAAATTTGGGTCAGAAATGTCAGCAGAACCAGCTGTGTCCTGGGTACAACATTCAGCAACGACCACAGAGACTTTGATGCTGTTTCTGAGTTTGACAGCAAGATCTTGATCTCCTGCCTTCCAGACAACTGCTCACTCCTCATCTGCTGGCTGGAAGAGAAATGATTTCTCTTTGCTGTGTTCTTGCATCAAAGATTTTGAAAATACTTGGCCCTGTCTTGATACAGTGCAGAAAAAAAAACAAACATGAAAATGCTTCTGAGATAAAGATCGTTTTTTTCTCAGATTCAGTCTTGGAGGCTGAATATCTTTCCTGAAAATTTACTAATTAAAGACATGTGACACTATGTACAAAGCATGGATCTGGCAAACAGGAGAATCCGTGTCAGTCTGTTCCTCTGTCCTGTCACAGGTAACTTGGCATCACTAATAGTTTGACAAAGGTTTTCGCTATCATCTGCACCATGTACATGTGAGCAGCTTTTCCAGAGGCCCGTTCCTGTGGCTAATGTCCTCAGTGGCTGTGCCCAGGTTTGCCAATGTCTGTAGAGCCATCTATGGTGTATCTTCAGCCAGGGGAGCTGCTCTGAGCTCAAATGACCTGGTTATTTTTAATCCAAGTACTTCCTCTCACTGATTAACCATGTGACTGCACACATGCTTGTGCTGGCACAACCACTGGGATGGCACAGGGATAGGAACAAGCAACAGGAGGCAAGGGAACGCTGCCAAAACCAAGTTCATTGAGATATGTCCTCAGTTTTTCTGGTGCAACAATAACAACAGTTATTTATCATAGAGAAACACTAAATCTATGGAAGAAAATAGCAGTTTAATAGCTATGTATTCATAAAGCTGCTCATTAAGACTTTTCCAAGCATTTGTCTGTGTGCTTGAGTAGACATAGTCCAATAATTACTGATTTTGAATATTTTACTGCCAGCTGTTCATCAAGGTATGAATCAGTTGGTTCGCTATGGATGAAGTTTTCATTAGTATTTAAGCTACTTAGACGCTTCTGAAAAAGTTTCTTTCTATCCTGCTGTCTAATCAGCCATCAACATAGCAGAAATTCCATTAGTTAAGGACTAAGACCTTGTATAATCATCTTCCCAGATCACAGAATGCATTTATGATTGCTGTTCATCAGGATGAGTCCAGCACAGGGCACTGCTGGTCATCTGGGGGGAGCTGGGGTTGTTTAGCTTGGAGAAGACGAAGCTGAGGGAAAAGAATAGGATGTTGTAGCAAGGTGAATGTCAGTCTCTTCTCCCCAGTAACAAGTGTTATGACAAGAGGAAATGGCATTAAGTTGTGCCAGGGGAGGTTTATAGCAAATATTAGGAAAAATTTCTTCACTGAAAGGGTTGTGAAGCACTGGAACATGCTGTCCGGGGAAGTGGTGGAATCACCATCTCCAGAGATATTTAAAAGACATATAGGTGTGTTGCTCAGAGACATAGCTTGGTGGTGGACTTACCACCATAGGTTAACTATTGGACTCAATGATCATAAGGGTCTTTTCCAGTCTAAATGATTCTATGATTCTAATCCCGTTATGTCATTTGTAAATGATTTTGAGAGCTGGTGTTTCAGGAAGGCCATTGAAACTAGTAGACGTGAGCTGAGTGATACAAAAGGAGTGTAAAGGGAAAGAATCCACAAGAAGGTATATACTATAAAGTTGCATACACTATAAAGACTGACCAAATTCAAATGGCAGAAGAGTGTGAATCATCAAACCCCTGCTGCTGCTCGGCCTGTAGTGTCTGGGTGGTCCAAGCCCCATGGTTCCTGCAAGGGAGGACTGCCTTTGGGGCCTCAGGGGCTGCATGCTATTGCTTGCTTTTCTCCTGCTTATCTTCTCTGGTAGTGCATATCATGCCATTTGAATGTGCCTTTCTCTTTTCTTTCCAGGGAATGGCTTTTACGCTTGAAGAGAGGCTGCAGCTGGGAATTCATGGCCTCCTTCCTCCTTGCTTCTTGAGCCAAGACGTTCAAGTTCTCCGTGTGATGAAAAACTATGAGAACAAGTCTAATGATCTAGACAAGTATGTGAAAACCATCTTATTTCCTACTCCTTCCCCCTTTAATTTTCAGTTCTTTAAAGCCCATAGGAAAACTTGAGAATCCAGCTACAAGGCACACAGGTTTCCCTCAGAGTCACTTTTATCCAGCTGTCCTTACTCTCTAGCACCAGAATGTTTATTCTGGCTTGTCTGCCTTCACCTCATTTACATGCCATCCCAGTCCCAAAATAGCACTTGGTACTACTTATTTATTCCTAGCACCACATTGCTGGAGAGTTCTTGTGTTAGCCAAGCAATTCACTGTGCTTTGGGTGCAAGTGCATATCGAAAGGCAGTCCCTGCCCCAGAGCACTGGAGGCAGAGGGAACACATGTACTGCATGTACCTATCTGTGTGCTCATCAATGCATCACTAAAATACTGGATGGAAGAACAGAGAAAGCCTGCCAACTGGTAGGAAAAGAATAAAAACACAGAAGCAATGACTCCATTGAGTCCAGTATTGTTCATCAGGGTTACTGATGGAAGATATTGTTTGACTCCTGTTGTGACAGACAGTGGGGTTTGCATCTCCATCTGTCTCAGCTGCCATTGATCTGGGGACTGAGGCAGCAGGACTCTTCCCCTGTAGAGCCATTGCATTGGCTTTTCTGTGTTACAAATACCTATGTTGATCCTGCAAATTATATATTGGTGGCAGCATGTGATGCCAGGCTGCAAGATTTGGTGCTGATCACAAAGGGAGTTTGTCATTATGGTCATACAAGTTTCTCTTTACTTTTCTCAGTTTTTCATTTTTCTGGCTTTAATTTGACAAATTCAATCTCAGCCAATGAAGCATTTTCAAGAAAGAAAAACCTTTGGAGAAATGTAACATATTCTAAGTCACTAAGTGGCCATAGTCTGGATGACATGAAGAATACCAAGTTGATTTAACATTTTCATTTTCTAAAGTAATGTGTTTGTCTTTTTTTTTTTTTTTTTTCAAAGACGGAATTTCACTATCCTTCTGGTTTTAGGGATTAAGGAAAGGAATTGAAAATGCAGGGTTCTGGAAAGAGAGATTTTGTGGTAATATTTTAGAAAAAGCACTGCTTTGAAATGTACATATTACAATTTTCATATGTATATATTTCATCTTCTAAATTGCATAATAAATTTTGATGATAATACAGATGATGTCCTACTCTGTCCCAGGTGCCCCTGCGGTCTATTTTTGACCTTTTCCATTGCATTCATTTCTAATGCGAATTCTGAAATGCTGAGGTTATGCATAGGTCTGGCTTCCAGCCCTGCTGAGTCTTTGTGAGCTGCTAGGTAGGATGGTGGTCAGATCCTCTGGGAAATTTTACCTACTCCTGATGTAGAACTGAGGACTGTCAGGGCTTGGGAGAACTGAGTACATGCTGAGTGAGCCAACTACTGTTTTTTATGAAACTGCCAACAAGTGTAAATGCTGATATCTGTTTTATTTTACTTTTAAGGTATATTGTTCTTATGACATTACAAGACAGGAATGAGAAGCTTTTTTACCGAGTGCTTACCTCTGACATTGAGAGATTCATGCCCATCGTTTACACCCCAACAGTTGGTCTGGCTTGTCAGCAGTATGGTTTGGCTTTCAGGAGACCACGGTGAGTGAAGAGGCTTTTCTTGACCCTTTTTTAAATTTCATCCAAATGTTTCTTTTGTATGGACAGTCCACCTTTATGTGGGTGGCCTGAAACATCTAAGACTCAATCCCTCATCAGAAGATGGAGCAGCAAGCAGCTTTGTGTGCATACATTTGATGATGATGAGCTGAGGAGTTGAGAATAGCTCTGCTTTCTTCCTATAAACAGTGAACAGAGAGGTTTTGTTCTCAAACAGTACTGTACAGTCTGTGCAGCCTAGCTCCAAACAGCTATCTGAACTTATGGCTGCACCACTCCCCATCTGCTGTCTCAGGAGCACTGAGTGCCTTCTACAGTGCTGGTTTTTGAGTAATTGTTGGATTTTGGATACGTTATGCTGATTTTGAACTTTCACATGCACTTCTACAAACTACCCCACAAGAATCATTTTCATAGGAGATGATGCTCAGCATCAGTGCCTTCCTTGCTTCTCAGAACAGCTACTTTGGAAATTCATGCAACATTAAACACTCGGTAAGGTTTTGGAAGGCTCTTTTCTACATATTTCTTTTTAATGATTAATGTTTAGATAAAGCCCTCACTAGCATGCTGAAATATATTTTAGTCCTAGCCTGAAAATTCAATGGTAATGTTCAGGTTTCTTTGCAAGCTTTTTATTTTTTTGTCCCCTAAGAGCTCTGGAGTTTTTGCTGGAAGGTGTCTATGTTGAATCACATTTTTTCCTGTCTTGTTTTCCAGACAGCTCCCTGCTGAGTTCCCAATATTCATTTATTCAAAGTCATGCAATAAGTATTAAGACCTTCATGCCAAAGTACAGTATCATCTTATTTTTTGGACATTTAAAAAAAAAAGTATGTATTACTGTGTAATTTATAAGTACATGTTAAAAACATGTTAAAGTACCAAGCAGTAGCACCTATGTGTTCAAGGCCAGCTTAGATGGGACTTTGAGCATCCTGATCTAGTGGAAGGTATCCCTGCTCATGGCAGAGAAGTTGGAACTAGTGGTAACCCAGTTAGCCAGTCCACTGTCAACTGCAGCAGGAGTTATGCTGACATGCCTGAAGGGGATGTACAGAAGCAGGAGAAAGCTTCCCAAGGCATGGGGAGAGCAGGTTTACTTATGTTCAGCAGCAGTGATTTGTGGCTTCAAGCAAAAGACTCGCTTAAGTTCACTCTTCATTTCTGGAAACATAAATATCCTTAAGGATTGATTGCAGAACAATGCAAAACATGTTGGGGTGAAGCTGAACCTGGAGAATAAAAGCTAACAGGATGCAGGTGGCGAAAAAATTAAGTCTGACAGAATAATGATCTGTCTCTCTGATGAAAAATGAGCAAGTGAAACATCAGTCAGGCTGCAGAATTGTCTTGTCAACAGATCTGGCTCTGCTGAGGCACTTTTTTTAAATAGTGTTTTGCAGTCTGAGCAGCAGGAAAGAAAGTTCCCTTTTTGTTTAAAACCAAACCAAATAGGTAAATCCCATAGACTTGTCCCTAACCACAGAATTGTCTCCACTCCCTCTTCTATAAAACAATGGAGACCAAAATTGAGTGGGAAGACTGGGTTTTGAATTGTTACCCTTAAAATTGTGCTTTGAAACCCCTTTAGGCAATCTCTAGTTCTTGTAGGAACAGTGGTTGTCATAACTTCTCTTGTTGCCATCAGCCTGGTTCATCCTTCTTTCAGAAGCAGCTGAAATTGGTGTAAGAGAAGAGGAATGTGTTTAATGATCTATATGCAGGTAACATCACCATAAGCAGACTTGTCTTGTAATAGACTAAAGAGGGGGATCTGGGGAAAGTATCATGGAGAGAGTGTGTAGTCAGGAAGCCCTGAAGAGGCTGCAGGAGATACAGGTGGGAGACAGACCTTGGTATAGGACCAGGTTATGCAACGAGGACAAGACCACCATGGTTGGAGTAGGTGAAGAAGAAGCAGTTCATGCAGAGAGAGTCCAGGACTGCTGAGAACAGCTCAGCCTGTTTGGAAATCTCTGCTGAGAGGTTCGCAAAGTAGTTCGAGGGCTCCCACTGTTCCCTCAGAGATGACTCCACTTTCACCAGGCATGTCTTTTCAGCATGTTGTACCCCCATCCTTGTCCCTCTCTGTTTCCCCTTCAGTTAAGTAGTTCTTAAAATGGGAAAAAGAGCACAGATTAGCTTCTGGGTGTATGGAGAGAAGAGCTGAGGTGTCAGCCATGAGCTGAGGTACCATGGAGACTGAGGGAATATGATGGACACTGTGTTGCAAAGCTGTACTACAGTTGTTATGTTGCAGTGGGAGTGAAAAACAGACTTAGATCCTTTTTTTGTTAGAAACACAATCAGTAATCCTCCTTCCATATCTCCAGTCTTTTCTCTCTGTTTCCCTTTTCCAGCACAAAGTACATGTACAGTGGCTCTAACAACCAAGAGAAACTTCCATGGACATGAGATTTTATCTGAAATTAACAGCAAAATCTCGTATTAATTTATGAAGGTCAGGCTTCCCTCTGCTGTCAGAGATGATTTAGATTTAAATCTGTTGAAATTCCCAGATTTATCAGGAGAAGCTCATAGGAAGAGGTGGAGTTGGACAAAGAAAGAAGTTGACCTAGTGAAGGAAATTCAAGAGGATGTGTTCCCTTTAATCTGACATAAATCTGTGCTCCTGCCACAAGGGTCAGCCCCACCTTAAACAAAAAATGCCAAAGACAAGGAGGAGGTAGGAGAATTATTTAGAATATTGAATACCAGGATGTAAATTTGAGGGGAAATAACACAGGCTATCATGAAAACCTCAGACAGGAATATCCACTGGGCTGTAGGACACCCTCCCATGGACTATGCATCACAACCTAGGGACATTTTTTATGAGAAGCAATCTTTTTTAACTATTCTTTTTTAGCTCTTTAGCTTATGGAATATTCATATTAATAAATCATACATTTCTGTTATATAATTTATATTGGCTTTTATATGCCACTGCAAGATAACTGTGAGATGTGTTCTTACATTGCTGTGCAATGGCTGTGTCAGAGCTAGCACCCTTTATCCTCTAATAACCGGGTATCCATTTCTGAAACAGAGATAAATCAGTAGGCTGCATAAAGAACTGGTTTGCATTTGCCAAAGATTTCCCTAGCAGGTCTGCATGGAGTGAGGCTTTCTGTGCTTTGATAATGCAATTCTTGCCTTCTTTGGGTTTTGCTGTGCTATGAGTTTTGTTTCTGGAGAACTCTGTGTGCAGACACACTGTCCAAAAATTTTGACAAGGCAAGCCACGCATATCTTCAGTACATGATTGTGTTGTGAAAGCTGTTGATCTTTTCTGTATTTGCTGCAATTTATGGCAAAAGTTAAGGCTTTTTTGTAAGGTGAATTCACTAAGACAGCATATGCCAGGTTAGGTTTGATTTGTCTGAAATCTGATGGCTCTGGTATTGTCAAAGCAATATTTATTTTCTTTGTCAAATTATCTTAATTCTGTATTCATTTTTAGGTCTCCCTGCAGTGCATTTTAAAAGTGAAGGTGTAGGTCTTGGATGAATTTACACAGTGCAGGAAGGAAATAATCATCAAAGCAGGATTTAATTTAACTTCCTAGGGATTTTTGATCCCACCTTAACCTCTGTGCTATCAAGTAAAACAGAATACATTATGTGCTTAGCAGTGAAAACAGATAAGGGCTCCTTAGTCAACATCACTGAGCAACAGCACTGATTGCTCATCTCAACACCTTTCTCTGTGCAACTCTCTAAGCTTCCAGTTACTGAGATGCCACCAGGATCTCAGATTTAGGACTGAGCCTCCAAAAAAGGCAGAGAAAAATCAGGGCTGAGTCATTTTTCCTACATGTTGAGTTGTTTTTGAATGGAAAGTTTCAAGCCCCTTGATTGTGATGAACTTAAATTTAGTAAAAGATACTGAATTGGGGAAATGCCTACACTTGCTGATTGGTGGAATCCCTAGGTGGTGAGAAAACCAGAGAGTGCAGTCCTGAGAAACCAGTAGAGACAAACAGCTCATGACAAGCCAGTAGCAGCATGGGTCTATTTGTGTCTTTCCTTAATCCTAGACTGTGGATAGCAAACATAAATTGGGGACCTGATGCCAGCCCTCTGCATTTTCACATTGCTGCTGAATGACCAGTAACAGGAGCTGCTGAGCTGGTCTTTCTCCATCAACTGCCCTCTGGAGAGGAAGAAAGGACTATTTATTCTTTGACTGTTTCCTGACTAGCAGAATCCAGGATTCCTCCTGGTTTCTGTCCACTGTCCCAGAAGACTTCACATTTGTGATATCTTCTGTTCCCTTCCACACTCCTTTCATCCCTTCTTCATATCCACCTGTGTTCCACCATAGGCACTGATACCAGCTTGTGCCCCTTCCTCACCTCTTCTTTAGAGAGCAGCAGGCACAGCTTTTAGTGCTCTGCTTGCTGCCCCCTCTGGTTTCCCATCTGTGCATTTTTCATCCTGCCCCACAACCATTCCCTTTTTTCATTTGGTTTCCTTTACTGTCAGCTTTCTTCTCCTTTTCTCTGCCTTCTGCTTAGTCCTGCAGTGCAGGAAGGCTCTAGATTTTACTAGGGCTAGGCTGGTGAGGGCTCAGTAGGAACTAGATGTGAAGCAGCACGTTTTGTCTAATTGCAAGCTATCCTTCTGGCCAGCTGTCAGAAGAATTGTCAGAGGAAGGTCTGCCCAGAGTGGTGGGGACATGAACCCCATTATCTTTTCCCTTTATCTCAACAGTGATTTCCATAAAAGGGTGTAAGGACAAACATCTTTGAGACCTTTGCCTTTCTGACAAATTCACTTGAAATGAGCTAGCAGGTAAGAGAGGACACAGAGTGATTGCATTAGCTCCCTTTTCATGGTGGGGGAAAAAAAATTTAAAAACCCTGCTAAAAGTAGTGCTGAGTGTTAATAGCTTGGCAGTCTAGGAGATGGAGCCAAAAGCTTTGCTTTAGGCTCTAATCTGGACCTTCCTGCTGTTGCAGGGGTTGGACTGTGCTAAAGAACGGGGAGGGTTGCAGCTGACACTGAAGCCTCTGTGCACTGCTCTCTGCATTTGGGAGCAATCACTTGTACATGCTCAATCAAAGCTCTCTGCTCCTGATCTTTGGCAGTTTCCTACAGTTTAGCTGCTTGCCATCCCTTGGGATCATGGAGATTTCCCTGCGTGGGTTAGGGGATTGGTGTGAATAGTGAGTCTTTCATTATTGTACCTTGGAGCCTGCATCTTCTGGCTATCACACTGAATTTTCATTTTCCTGCCTGAAATATATGATGACAACTTTAAGGACATTTAAATATTAATGCAGTCACTCACCTTGCAGATTGTTTGAAATTAAATCTCTTAGTGTACTTAAATTATAGGATATTGCCTTGTAACTCTCTTTATAGATTCCATTAATGTTTGATTGTGCTTGGTTTATATTATTTTTTCATAAGTTCAGCATCCTACATTTTACTAAGAAAATTATCTAAAACAACAAAAAGTTCTTGGCTTTTATTACAAAGAAATCTGCAAAAATCTTATGAATCACCACAGAGATTTTGTCCAATTTGATGATTAATTGTACTGTATTTAGACAAATCAGTGCGTGCTAGCACATACTTTCTCTCCAAAGCCTGTGGCCCACAGGCATTTATAATCTCAAGCTGCCTGAAAGAGCCAAGCAATTTCAAAGTTTATTTTGTTATTCTGAAACCTCTTATCCTGTTCTGGCAGAGACCTGAACCAAAAAAACCAACAACAGGGATGCAGCTGGTGGAAATGTCTCTAGAGGCTCATATTGCTCAACCTGTCAATTTTGTTTATCAGTCTTAAAGTGTAAATAAATAAAACCAAATGTAGAGTTTTACTGTAACCACATTTTACTGCATCTCTAGCACAGACTGGCCTTGAATCCACAACATGTCCTTCAGCCTGTTCTTCTGGCACAATAGTGACAACTTTCTGTGGTTAGCATGCAACGAAAGCCAAGGCCATCAGCTGATTCCTCTCTTGCATGTGTCCCCATTGCAACCATGGACAGCCAAAATACCTACCAGTCATCTAGGCTTGGGGCATAATTCAACCAAACTCCAAAACAGCAGAGAGTGGTTTGCAGCATCAGTCAGCATCCTTCCACAGTGACAAGCCAGCATGTCTTTGAGTTTCCTGAGTGTGAAGACAATTCTTTGCCAGTTGAACCTCAGCATTCCTCTGAGATGGTCTTCTTTTCAAAGTAAAGAGCTTTTTCATTACGATTCCCACAATTAACTGTCCTTGCTGAAAAGAGTAGCCCAATTATGTTTCATTATTCATCACTGAGATAGACTTAAAATGGAGGTTGTTTTCAAGCTTCTTCTACCTAATATTTTTCATTAGAACCCCAAACCACGAGCTGATCTTGATTTACTGGAGCTGAGCAATAGAACAGAGATGTAAGCAACAAAAATTCATTTCTGCAGTGTTCCAGCTGATACTAATCACTGGTACAACTCCTGCTTTTGTGATCAGATAACAGGGCAAGGAAAAAGGAGGCCTCAAGTTAGAGCCCTTGATTTGTGCAATTAGAGAGCACTGTGAGCAACATAAGCAATTTCCCCTGAGACAGATTGGGAGGAGATTGGTTTTGGGGGCTAGCACTGCCTAGAAGGAGCTTCAAAAAATCCCAAAATATCTGAGCAGAGTGCTGTCAATGGGAATTATACTATCCTGGGTATTGGAAGAATCCCTGCTGAGGATACTATTTTTGGTAATAACAGCAAAAAGGAGAAAAATAAGCCACAGGTCTAAAACATGAAGTTTCAAGAATGCTTTCTTCCAGTTCCTAATTTTATTAAAAAGAAGGCATTTTCATTTAAACCTTGAAGACCTTCGTGTTGAGAAGTGATTAGCCTTAGTACAATCAGGTACGCTATTGTCCATGCAAATACTTCATACTGAGGTTCCATCCAGAGAGTTCATTTTCTGTTTCACTTCTTGTAACTTTTCATATTTTCCATCTGGTGAATGCAAGCATTAAAACTTGGGGTCAGATATTCAGAGGGGAAAATAGAGTTACAAGGGCAAGTTTGGCTTGGTCAAAGCAAACATCACCGCAAATACTGATCTAATCGCATCCGACTGGAGCTCTGCTGACTAGAGAGGGGACCCAAAATGTCTGTCTCTACAGTAACCATCCACATCATTGGCACTGGAGAAGGATCAGGCTTTCACTGTTTGAACTGCCAGCAATAAGCTCCCTGAGAAAAAATGTGTGACAAGGTTTAAGGTAAAACCATCAGCCTCCCTTGCATTTATTAGAATTATTTTAACTAGAAAGCTCGGCTGCACTAAAGCAGAGTTTGCTCCCCAAAGCAAAGATGTTTCACAAGGGTAAAATGTGCAACACTGGTTAGTGTTGACTGAAGTTGCCATTAAATATCTTGAGCCTTGGGATTTTGAAATGAGAACTAAACTTGTTATTAGCAGTCCCTTGAGGTCTCATTTCCATGCCAGTGAATAGCCTTACTTTGTGCTCAGTAGCTCATTTTCCTGCACTTTCAAGTTTCACCTACTTTATTTTACCTTGGAGTTACTAATTTTATGAGAAGGCTTCTTTTTCTTCTTTTCTTTTTTTTTTTTTTCCCTATTCTTAGGGGGTTGTTTATCACCATCCATGACAAAGGTCATATTGCAACAATGCTAAACTCTTGGCCTGAAGAAAATATTAAGGTACGTGGCATGGCATCTATGGACTGGGAAATTACAGGCTGCTGCCTGTGCTGATGGCTTCTGTCTGCTTTGCCTTGCAGTCAGGAGGACCAGAGGCAAAGGGATCCAGTTATAGTAAGTTTGGGTTTATTTGGTTTATAATCTGATGTTGGCTACTCCACAACTACTCTACAACAGTGTGAAGGCACAAGCTTGTTACTTACACAGATGCAATACATAAGCACAAACACTTTTGTACAGCACTATTTTTCCAGAAAAAGAGAGGAAAAGTCAAGGCCAGATCTCTTTCATGATGCTTTGTGTTACACAGGTGAGGACACACAAAAACCCATTCTGGTTGGGCTATGCTACGAGTGAACTGAAGTGCTGGCAAGCAGAGCTGCTGCTCAGCCACATGGCAAGCAGCTGCCCATAAGCCACATTATCTCTCCCCCCAAAAATGAACAGCCCCCTACCACTAACAGCTAATCAACACGCTGTCATATAGGAGGAGCAGATAACCATTGCACAGTACAACTGCAAAGTGGCATCAACATGATGACAGAGGAGCTGACTTTGCTTCTAGAGCCTCGGGCAACATCATACAACAGTCTCTTTTTATCCTTCTAGGCTATTGTGGTGACAGATGGAGAGAGGATTCTCGGTTTAGGAGATCTAGGAAGTTACGGCATGGGTATCCCAGTGGGGAAGCTTGCTTTGTACACAGCTTGTGGTGGAGTTCACCCACAACAGTGTCTCCCAGTCCTGCTGGATGTTGGCACAGACAATGAGGTAAGACCTATGTTTCCCCATAAATCTTTCAGAGGGGAGAAGAGTTTGAGGTTAATACTTATCTGAGCCAGTTCCTTAAACGTGGATGCAAAGCCAGAGATGTCCAAGATGAAACGATGGCTAGACCAGCACTGCAGGGATGTTTCATTCCTGTTTGATGCTCAAGAAACTTTAGCTCTTATGGGGAACTGAATTAAGCACTAAATATTCTCCTGGTGAGAAGCCTCAGAGTGTTGCCAGTTGGAGCTGAAGGTTCAGCTCCACCTTTCAGCATGGCAAGGTAAGTTGGAAGATTTTGTACAGGAAGTCACAGATTTATTCTTCCTCTGGTAACAGTGAGAAAACAGACATATACTCGTGTCTCTGTAGAGGTGACTGTATTCCAGAAAATGGAGAATCCCTGGTGGGTAGTTTGGAATGATTAATTTCAGTGTTTTGTCAGATTGCACACTTTACTGCACATGATAACCAGACAAGAGGATTCCATCTGTTTGCAGATTTTTGCCTTATGACTCTGGCTCAGAAAGGCCAAAGTGCAATATTTTAGCAATGCCAGAATGGACATCTGTGAGGATGTCTTTTTTAAAATGAATATCCTATGGTTATTTGTGATGGTCTGGGTTTGTCCATTTTTGTAAAATGTACTTCTGCCTCAGCTGACCCCAACTAAACTAAACACGTTTTTTCAGAGAAACAACAAATCTAGGGTATAAGAGCTTTGAGTTTGTATGTGAGGACAAAGGAGTACTGACATTTTCCGGCATGCCTATGCTCACTGGAAAACTAGATTTTGTGTCCCTCTTTCAGTCCAGCTCCAAGTATCTCACACTGGATACTTGAAAAGAAAGAAAGCAAGCAAAATTAGTGTCCGTAGATGACATCTGGGATGAGATTCCCAGTTATGTCTTGGTCTCTTGTCCCAGGATTAGTTTATCCCTTTAGCACAGAGGCCTGTTATGGACTGGTGGAATATAGCATGTGCTTATCTCAGCCTGATCTGTGGTCTTTTCTGAGAAGTGGGAGCTCTTGAGTTTGGACCCTCTGAGGCTCTCATTTCTTGGAGTTTCCAGTCCATAGAGCATTGCACTTGACTTTGGCTCCTTTCATTTCTTCCTTCTCTTCATTGCTGGTCTGCACACCACTGAGTGCTGGCATGTTCTGAGACCACCAGCTGAAGCTTCTCTCCACAGGGACCTGGTTGAAAGTGCATCCCTTCCCATGGGAAGCTTCGGACCATGCATGATCATCTCTTTCTTTCTCAGCATCCAGGGGACACTAAAATCCAAACTGACACCAATGATTTTTAGGCATCTCCAAAGGTCAGATGGCATCAGAAAAAGGGTCTCCCAGAGTTCCTTAGGGACTTTTGTTCTGCCCCAGATCTTATGTGTCCAGGAACTTCTCTGTGCAGGCTATTTCCACATCTAGGATTTCCAGCAATATGACCAATATAATTCCTCACAATATAAATAATAAGTTTGTTTATAAATAATAAATTAAAGGCTTCCTCATGTGCATAAACCCAGCTTAACCAAACCCTAAGGATGTCCTA
Organism: Bucco capensis; assembly: GCA_013396975.1. NCBI lineage: Eukaryota > Metazoa > Chordata > Aves > Piciformes > Bucconidae > Bucco > Bucco capensis. The sequence continues at coordinate 424,417 of VWZO01016427.1, forward strand.
GAAGCTTCCTGCCCCACAAGTAAACTCATTTATCAGTGCAGAAATCAGACACCTTATAGGCATTTGTCCTGTTCACCTCAGCCTGTCAATATTGGGTGAGCCTAGGGTGACTATGTTGCTGACACAGGAACCTCAGGCAGAATGGAGTAAATACAGCAGTACTATTATATTTTTAACATCACTTCCCAGCTTGTCTTTCTGACATAATACTTTCCATACTCTTTCAGCAAATCAGTCTTTTTTCAGAGTCTGGCATTTCTCAGCTTGCCTATGGGAGAATTTTATACTCTATGAACCAGCCCCAGAGCACATGGTGCTATAGGAGCAATAAGTAATGCAAATGGGTCTGCTTTCTGTTTCATGGCCCTGAAGAGGTAATGTATAAAACTCAGAGGAAAACCTCTTTCATCTTTCTTTCTAAGGGAAAACAGCTGTGGCTGTAAAAACAGATCTTATTTTAGCATACCTGCCAATATTCGGGGCCCATGTGGCTGCAGGACAATAGGTCTGAGATGGCTTATGCCCTTCTCATGTGGATGAATCAGTTCCTGAAACTGGAAGGGAAGTAGAGTTGCTTTGCAGTGACTCACAGAGGTGTTAGCCCACCTGTCCCCTGCCACTGTTTGTACTGTAATTTCCCCCAAAAATACATGCTATTGCCATGCTGACTCAGTCCTTTTTAGGTGGCTTAGAGATCCTGACTGAACACCTACTGGGTTGGAGGAATGACCTGGTTTTATATTCCTATCAGGAGCCAAAAAATCAACTAAATCTGTTCAGTGAAAATACCTTGCCTTGACACTTGCAGATAACCAAGGTAAATGCTAGGTAGGTGCAGGGCTTGGAAACATTTTGACATCTGATCACCAGTTCTGGTCAACTCTGGGTTCTCTTAAAGGCTTAAATGACACATCATTTCAAGTTACTTCAGGTGCTCAAAGCACTGTTTATGATCAACAGCTTTCCTGGCAACCACAGTGCAAAATTAAGAACTGAATGAACAGTAAACACTCCCCTCTACAAGGTAGTTTTATTCACTAGGCATGAGGTGCTTTGTCAGGCAGTCTTGGTAGAGCTGTTCTGGGGGTGCAGAGCTCTGTTTCCTATGGCAGTCAAGAAGCATTACATCCCTCTGACTTAATTCACACCAAAAAAAGTAGTCCATAGCTTCTTACAGAAACAGTCTCTACTTGGGAAGAGCTGTGTGAGCTGGCCTTCACTGCACAGTAAGTAAAATTGGATAGTCTGGGACATAAATCTCTGTCCATCGATGGAAGAGAAGATGTCAACAGAATTGCTTTGTGTCCTAGGCTCTCCTGAATGATCCACTCTATATTGGACTGAAACACAAGAGGGTTCGTGGGAAACAGTACGACGAACTGATTGATGAGTTTATGCAGGCAGTTACCAACAAGTAAGTGGGATTATATCCATGGCTCCTCAGGGCTGCTTCCATTTAAGAAGAATCGTTGCAACTCGTGAAATAAACATTAGTATAATTGATTGTCCAAGCAAAGAAAGGTCATTTAAATGCAAGTCTCCTGGGTGGTCTACAAATCACTCTTTGTGCTTGAGCACTCAGTGTCAAAAATATTTGTCTTCAGAGGACTGAAATGGGTCTGACTATTTATAACCATTTCCTGTCCATATAGGCCAGAGGTGTCAAATATATGCCCTGTGCGCTGTATCTGGTCTCCATCATGCATTTATGAGTCTCATTCAGCATAGGCAGAATCTAAACTTCAATTTGTTTACATTTTGTAAAGGAAGTCTCTAGCTTTCACCATTGTGAAGGAAATCATCTAACAGGAAATGGCATATTACTGCACATGGTGATGTCTGTGTGAGTCTGCAGACTGCCTGGCTATTGCATTGTTAAAAGTAGGAGCTTCCCTGCTGGCATTGAAGTCTGTAGAGTGAGAAGGACAGGATTATAATTATTGCCTTTTTAATGGTCAGATAGACCAAGTGTGTATTTCTTGTCTTACTTATTGGCTGGAACAGAGGGTCTCTGATGTACCAGGGAGTTGGATATGGGAACACCTACCCATCCACTGAGAATCATATCTTTACATACATTGTGACTGCCCAGCTGGCTGTGGGTGGAGCCATGTAGGAAATAGGGTCTGAAATGCTGAGGATTCAGCATTTCATTCAGCTGCAGCTGATGAACCAAGTTCTGAGAGGAATGAGTGCATCATGGAGAATTTCAGTATTTGTACACATACTTGCTATCAGCCAGTGCTATAGCCCCTACATCTGTGAATATGAACTTAATACACTACCTTGCTTTTTGGATAAAAGAGGTGACTGCAGCGAAGAGAATTTTGTGTTTGTGCTCTAGTTTATCCTTTTTATTTGGTAAGAAAGCTTGATTGAAATGTCAGTTGATTGCAGTGTACTATTGTGTGAGAAACTTGTGGCTTATCTAGGGGGAAGAAATTCTTGGAAGCTAGAAAACTGGTAAAACAGAACTAGGAAATCACAAGAGGCTTTACAAGCAGAATGAGATTTAAGAATTGTCAGGGTTGATTTGTGGAGGTTTTGTTTATTTTGATTGTAGTCACTAATTAATCCTTCAAGGAAACTGTCCCACTTCCTTCTGGCCAGGAGACCACAGGGGTATTACAGTGTTGGTGTTGATGATAGAGTGGGAACAATAGAAGGAGAACTCAGATAACAGTCTCAACCATGACAAATTTGGCTCTTAGATTTATGCTTGTGGTGTTAAATGCAAATATGGCTTGTTGCACTCGTGTGATGTCAGCAGCGGGGCCAGAAAGACAATTTGCCTTTTCTGTGCTTGATGCTGAGAGGAAAGGTTGGCTGATGTTTTCCTGCATTTAGTTTACATGAGCTAATCTCTGCATTGAAGGGAGAAGACAGCCATGAAACAATGAACTCTTATCTTATGAGGAGGTGATGTCATGTCTAATGTTTTCATCCAAGTAGTGGGAATCAAGTTCCTGGAGCCCCTGTTCCAGCTTTTCTATTTTTCTTAGCCAGAATGAATTGCTTGAACACAGTAAGCCCCTAAAACTTCTCTGCAAAGTGGGGCTGGGAAATTCCATTTTGCATTTCTCCATTCACATCTGTAAAGTGAAAGGAGCTATTATCCTATAATATCATCCTGACCACCAGCATACTTTAAAGTGTTGTTGGAGTGTGATCCTCTGTGAGCTCTGGGTTGGTGCATAATCCTGCTATCAGCCTGGGTTTGGAAAACTTATATGAAACAGATTCATGTGGTCTCATATTTCTATGGGAATGACTCGATGCAACCCAGTAGGAGCTCTTGCTTCTGTTAAGAAAAGAAGCAGAAATTGTTCAGAAGGTCAAGAATGTGCTGCTTTATTGCAGCCTGCTTCTATGTGTGAGGAAACCTGGGAGTACAAACTGCTGTGGTCTTCAGTCTGCTGTGGTCTTCAGTCTGCTGTGGTCTTCAGTCTGCTGTGGTCTTCAGTCTAGTGTGGTTTCTTTTGAAAGTCTATAGTGTTACATGCAAATTCAGTTATTTGGGGAAGAACTTTTTGGGTTGCCACAAATCTCTTGCAATTGGGAGGTTTCCTTTACAGCTTGATGTTCATGCTGAAATTCTGTCTACTTCCTGAGGGTACTTCAACTTCTCATGGAAATCATTTGTCAGTTCCTCTGCAGGAGTACCTCCCACCCTGTCAAATCAGTGCTGGCTCAAGGGACATTTGTCACTGAAGTGGAATGTGTCAGATCCCACAAGAAAGGCAGGGAAGTGAAGATTTACTTTTCTAATGGACTTATAATATCAAACAGATGTCAAATTTCTGTAGCTGGAGACCCCTACAGTCGACAGAAAGGGCTCCTGGTCTCATAAGAGCCACCTAGTAATGAAACGAGGAGTACATCAGAGGATTCTGACTTAGCACTTACAGTATATTAAATGAAGTGAGATTTCTGAGCAATTTCAGAAAGAAAAGCCCTTTCTGAAACAGCTGGATAAATTTCTGTGTTTTCCATCTGCCTAAACCTCCGTTCATTACTCTTTCACCTAAAACACATGAAATGACTGAGCTCTTGTTAAAGAGTTCCAAACTATGTATTTTGCTCCTCTTGGGAGGCAACTATGTGCAAAATTTGGCTTGTTGAGCTCAGCCTATGACTGAATGAAACAACCTGACAAATTGCTGTTTTCTCACAATGAGTAATATGCTTTGTATGGGAAAATGCACTGCTTCAGTTTTCCCTCTCCTCAGTTACCATGGCAAGGGGAAAGTCAGTCTTATTCTTGAATTGATACATTTTTGTAGGCTGGAATATATACTCACCTAAAGGGTGCAAGGATCATAACTGGAGTAACTCACAGAATTTATGGAGCTTGCCTATGTGAGTAATAAGTTAAGGTCGAAATCAAAACAACCATAGGAGATGTGTTGTGCTGGGACACATTCTCTGGGTTCTGAAGGGCTTCAGCCCATTATCTACAGTAATAATATGCATTAATCCTCAGATTCTCTATCGAAGAACAATATTTAAGTTTTATTAGCTTGATTTTCTGCTACTGAGGAATTACTGAGCTACAAATGTTGAGCTGCTATGGGCTTACTATGGTGATGGACTTTGGTTACCTTGCCTTCCAATTGTTTGGGATAATTCAGTTAGAGATGTTAAAAAGCCCTCTACTCTTGGCTTTCTATCTGTGTTTTTCCACCTAGGCCAGATTTACCCCAGCTGGTTCAGAAAGCTGTAGCTGGAGAAGATCTGTTTGTGTAGAAGGCAAATGGTGAGGCTGCATTCCTTGTTCCATGCCAGAGGGTAGCTCAAGGCTACATCTGAGGGTCAGCGCTAAACTGTGGCCAGGAATTGTGTGGCAGAGTACTGCCAGTCTGACCAAAAGCCTATCAAGGATCATGCTAACAATTTAACAGTAAGAATGATCCTGGGACACTAGCCAGACTCAGGTGCTAATATTGTTTAACTTGCTAGAGTGGGCTTTGTTTTTCCAATCCAGAATACCGATTGCTTGCCAAACATGATTTTTTTCTAATGATGAGCTCCTTTACAGAAAGTTTCATTTTTCTTGGAAATCAGATCTCAAGGACAAGGGCAAGGACAGTTGGTTCTTCTCTTCCTGGTTTTGTCTAAAACTATGAGTAGGAGTTGTAGTGCATCAAAGCAGATTGCTTACATCATGAATAACTGAAAACAGTGCTGTAAATGCCTGTGACTCTTTCCATAAAGACACTGGACCTTCTTACAATTCTTTTTTCATACATATAGGAAAGTTTTATACATCCTGCTCATAGTGGACGAAAATGCCTTTTTGATACTGGTCAGCAAAGGCACTGCACAGGTCCTCAGGCCACCCTTGAAGTTCATACTTGTGCAGTTTTGGTCACATGCTTCTCAAATGGTAACTGCTGCCTCATGAATTTTTTCTTCCCTGACCTTGTGGCTTATAGTGAGGCTGGATGAACTCAAAGACATACATACAAACAAGGATGAAAGAACCAAGTTGAATAATGAGATTGTTCAGGCAGTTGAAAAGTCTTGTGAATAAAGAAACTAAAAGCAGTTATCATCAGGCAAACATCTGCCTCCCTCTTCTGGGATTCACCCTTCTTTGTTCCATACCTCGTTTTCATCCAAAAGGTGTATCATCCTCTATGGGGGATACAGACTTTGCTAACATCAACTTTCCTGTTAGCACAGCCCAGAGATTCCATGGTTGGTTTCAGTGTGCCTTGTCAGTCTGAAATCCTGATAGTTTACATCTGAGCTTTCCCTTTAGATAAAGGCAATTAGATCCTGGGTGTTTAACTACTAATGTTCCAGATGCCAAGAAGATTATAGAATGCTCTAGAGAAAATGACTCATTGAAAGTCAGGATGAGATTACTGGAGGGAGCCAACCTTTACTGGCTATGCCTTTCCTGGACTGGAAAACATTCAGTCCTGATGTGACCTGCTGCTCTTGGCTTCAGACTCTCCTTCAGGCTCTGAGCTGAAAGTTAGGAGATGAGTCACATCGATAGGTAGAAGCATGGAATAATCTATGAGAACTGGCAGCAAGTCAAGCAGGCTGACCTCAGTAGCCTCTTCCTACCACAGAAGTTTGCAAGATCTGTCTGCAGGGCCCCTCTCAATTCTATCCATAAATTTAAGGATATTTAAATGTGGCAGAGGGGATCTTCAGAAATCTTTGTTCAAATACTCACTGTACAATCACTTTTTCTGAGAAGAGGCATCCTGCACTTACAGACAGCAAGCACATGTATTAACTGGGACTGCATTCATACCAGATGTCACAAGTTAAACTGAGCAAAAATTTTTCCCTTTGCAGTTAAAAGCATTCTCCACCTAAACTGGATATTTATTTTTTTTTAGCATTGTTGCATATTAAAGCACTTCTGTGCTTCAGGCCCAAGTCGGCTGTGTTTTACTTTTGGATGCTACCCAAATACTTTGTAGAGTGTTCTGAATTCCTTTGGGATGAAACAGGTTACACAAATCTTGAGTTACTGTGCAGTGGAGGAAGGACAGTAGAACTGACTCATCATGTTAATACTCACAAGGATGTTACTGCAAATGACTCCAGCAGTTGTTTTGTTCACACTCCTCACTAATATTAACCTTAGGCTGATAATGTCATCCTAGGATGGATTTAGGACAGGCGCTAAAGTAAAGGAAAGAGCAGTCAATAGACTCCAGTTGCCACTGTCCTGTCATACAGGGTGCAGGGAAGAATTTGTCCTCTGAATACATGGCTCTCTAAGGTGGACATGTACCATACTTTGGTAGCAAGAGCAGTGACAGTTCCCTCTGGGAATGACATTGCATTGCAGACCCCATAGAAAAGTTCCCACAGCTTCTGTGTCCCTGATTCAACAAAGACTCCAAGCATCTAATTTCATTGAATTTTTTTCAGCTATTAAGTTTAGTAGGATATTAGGAGACAACTGGAGTGAGGCATTGAGTTGAATCTGAGCTTTTGATATCTAGAAGAGTCATACATTGTTCAGAGACACATAGAATCATGGAGTAGTTTGAGTTGGAAAGAACATTTAAAGGTCATCTAGTTCAATCACCCTGCAATGAGCAGGGACATCTTTAGATCAGGTTGCTCAGAGCCCTGTCCAACCTGAGCTTAAATGGTTCCAGGGATGGGGCATCCACCACCTCCTTGGGCAACCTGTGCCAGTGTTTCATCACCTTCATAGTGAAAAATTTCTTCCTTGTATCTAGTCTGAATCTACCCTCTTTTAGTTTAAAATCATTATCCCTTGTCCTTTTGCAACAGGCCTTGATAAACAGTCTGTCCTCATTGTGGTTCTTTTCTAAAAGCAAGCACAGGGAATGTCAAGCAAGTGTAAGAGCCAACTCTTTTGACTTTTTAAGACCAGACAGTTTATGAAGCTAGAGTTTCTCATGATGGAAGAATAAAGGAGCACAATGCATGTGGTTATCATTGTCTCCTTGCTGACAGACATACTTGAAAAGAAAATAATAATAATAATAAATTCAAGACCCTTCCAGGAGAGCCCGACTGGCCACACTGAGAGTGCCATGAAAAGAGCTTTTCATGACAGGAACCACAGTTCTCAAATGGAGCATGTTTTATCCAGTATCAATTTCTAGTTTAAAACAGAGATGTGCCCTACCTCAGATTTCATTGGCAAAGAAGGAAAGTCTGAATGGGAGGTATGTAAGGTGATGCTGCCTCTTGCACTGCTTACAGTCCCGGGGAGGCTCAGGTCACTAACACAGTGCAGCTATTTAGAGCCTTTCCCCTGGCTGCAGCCTAGAGGTTCCTAGTAGTTGCATTACTCATTCCCTGAGCTTCTCCCACTGCCTTATCACATCTATGAGAGAGAAAAACAGTTCTTACAACTCTTTTAGATATTATTTGCAAAGTGTTAATGCAGCCTAGAGTCATACAAAGTTCTGAGAGTGTATGGATACAGAGCAGTCTGAATATTAGCCAGTTTTTAGAAACTGCACACTTGCCTTAATATTACTGGATCATTATGAAAAGTTTAAAATTATTTCGTGCCTTTTGACTTTATGGGTCACTAACTGTCATTGTGTATTGGTTTCCTGCAAAGCAACTTAGTGGACAGAAACATTTCCAAAGCGCCAAAACGTGGCTATGAAATCACACCATGAATCACTCAGTCCATGGAATCATACAAGCAGGTTTTTTCTCATCTCTTGGCCACCTACAGTTGAAGTGGACATTTGGTGATGTTCCTTTAACTGATGTTCCTTTGGCAGTCAGATTTGCTGTATTGCAACTTGGCAGTTACAACATCCAATGCAAAAGAGCATCTCCTTTACTTTGAGAAGCTCCTTGGTAAATACACTGCTGAAAATGGGTCATACCAGTGGTGCAAAGATGCATATGCATATGCATATATAGAGAGAGAAACATTAAGGAGCCCTTGAATTATGAATACAATTTATTCTTAGAGACTCCACACTTCAGAGTGTATGGACTTTGGGAAGGGTGTGATCCTGTTTGCTGTTAAAGATTTCTTTTATGATACTTTTACCTCTGCACTAGAGCTCTAGCTACATTGTCCTGGTAAAAGATAAATATATATTGCCCTACATGCTGGAAATATTTTGATCCATTTTTAATTCCCTTTTAACCTGCAGGTATGGCATGAATTGTCTGATCCAGTTTGAAGATTTTGGCAATGCTAATGCTTTTCGTCTCCTCAACAAATACCGCAGCAGATACTGCACATTCAATGATGATATTCAAGGTAAGAACTGTTAGGAAATGCACATTTAACCTTCACTTTTCACGAGGAAAGATGATTAAGATCACAAGACTGTTTATTATACAATACTCAGATATGTGATAAACTTAGAGTTTGCGTATGAGCATTTAAAGATGTAAACAAAAGCAGAGCAGTCTCAGTTGAAAAGTGAGTCTCCATTGTTTCTTAGTAATTTTGCTGTTTACTGCAGAAACATTGTTCAAGAGAGAGGACAGATCACATGCTTTAGATTATTAAGGTAATTTAGATTGTTCCATTAATTTTCTATAATTTAGCTAAAACAATGATGACGTTTTGACAGTCATATAAGGCTTTCAGTTTCCGTGAGCCATGTAGTCATTAGTTGATCCTGGCAATGTCCTTCTATTGTCATCCTTCTTATTACATACACAAACAAAAAGATAAACTTGCTTCTTTCTTCTCCATGGTTGCTAACTCCACTGTAATCTGAGAACAGATATGTTCTCCCCTAGAGTGGTTAACATAACTCTTCCAGCACCAAAGAGAAATGACAGCAGCAGCAAAACTGGGGGTATGACCAGTATGTTTCCCAGACCCTGTGAGGCTCAGTGGTCAACAGAATTGCTCAAATGTGCAGAAGGATGCAAGCTGCATATTGGTAGCAACCATTGGAAGGGCTGTTAGCCCACTCAACAGGGACAGGATCTTCCCAAGTGATTACAAATAACCAGTTCTACTCCTTTGAGTCCCTTCATCTTTTCTTCTTTTGTCTAGTCCTGCTTGGAACATGCAGAAATTTCCAAGGTTTGCTGATTTAATTATTTGCAGTTGATTGGGCTTATCCTCGCTTGTACTTGAAAGAGACTGAAAGAAATGCCGGTGTCATTTTTCACACAATACTGGTTCTTTTTTGGGAGCAGACTTTTCAGCACTCGTTCTGCATCTGCTACCCATCTAGCAATATATGGCAGTGTATGTAACAGCTTGTTCATACCTGCCACAACACAAGGTCTAAGACTCTGGCTTGTAGCAATATGGTTGGTGCAGTGGGACACACAGTCCTGCTCAAAGACATTTTCATGAAGAGGGTTTTAGAAGCAAAGGAGCTTAAGGCATTTCAGAGAAGGTGAGATAGATTGTCCTGTACAAGAGGACTCTGTAGGTGTTCTTGTCACTCACAAAAGCTTTCATTGAAGAGAGGATCACAGAAAAAGGAGATACATTTTTGAATGGAATTCTTGAATGGAGGAACCAAGAACTCAAACTTGTCTGGAGGTGGACAGATGAAGCCCATAATAAGAATCTAATGGTTTGTTTTGAATTAGGTGCTCTCTCTGCAACTGGAAGGGGGCTCAGCAGTTGGAAGGAAAAGAGGCCAAGTGATGTGGCACACGTGTGGGCCTGGGTGTAGGTTTTCTTGAGGGAACTTGAGTGAGTTGGAAGGTTTCTTGGTGAATTGGAATGGTTTCTTAGAGAGAAAAGAAAGAGGATATTAAAGCAAAACTGAAGATTCTGAGTGGGAAGAAGGAGGCTATTTTATAGTGTCTATTTTAGGAGGCTATTTTATAGTTTTGGCTGTATGTCATAGCTGAATGCCTCAGATAGTTCCTGGAAATTACTTCCCTGGAAAGGCAAACCACATCTAGGAGACTGCTGCAAACCAGCATTGCCATAAAACAGACCTTGTCTGCTTCTCCCTAGTTGTGTGTCTCTCGCAGTGCATGGGAGATGTTAAGGCCCTGGAAATTCTCCAGAGTCCCACTTGTGAAAACAACAGGATTTTACTTTTTACTAAACTCCCTTATATTCTCAGGTAAAGCTTCAAGGTGGTGCTGGTTTCACAGTAGTAGATAAGGAAAGAAAAACTGATCTTTTGCAGAGACAAGAGATAAGTCAAGGGAAGCAAGCCTCTGTTTCAGGCTTTTTTATGTAACTGTTAGGAAAAAAAGGGGATTGCAAGCCAGAGTCATAGTCAGGAATTAAGTTTGGGAACCTCTGGAAAGCTAATATAACTTGGATCTGCTTAATTAACTCTGTCTTAGAGTCATGTCAAAGATTAATGGAGTTGAAGCTGGGATGAGTAGCCCTATTTACCCGTGCTAATATAGCTCTCTGTATCCCCAGATAATATGAGAAAGGTTGGAAGTGCCATTTTCTCACATTGTCCTGCTTTTTGGTTTTTCCTCAGACTCTCTTTTTTCTAACGTGCTGGTGTTTCATGAGTTGACTGCTTAAAAACTGGAGAGTTCAACACAAATTGTGTTTTAAGTGATTAGTGATAATTACACAAAGCCTTGTTTAAACAGTCCTGATTCATTTTACTGAAGTCAGGCAGGAACACACCTCCTGAAGTCTGAATTATCCCAGCTTCTGAGCTGGAATTGTTTTAAGTAAACACATCTTAGGCATAAACAGTACAAGTTAGATCAGGCCTGAGCTATACTCCTTTAAACTCATTGCCTTTTGGTTAGTGGGACTCTGTAATGTGCCTACACACACACACAGAGGTGAGATGTTGGAGGGAAATATAAATTAGTCTACTTAATCTCTCTTAGGCCTCCCTCTTGCTGCCCCAGGGCCTACATGAAGAGAAAGCACTTTAAAATATTAACACCTACTCTTTTTTGCCACACAAATTGCAATATTGCCAAATCCATCCTAACCCCACAGAATTAAAGTGACTCAGACCCCTTCCAGTTCGAGCCAGCCTGCTGATGCTGAGTGGGATGCCTGCCAGGTACCACAAACCAGGATGAGGTGATTGCTCTTACTCTGAAAGCCATTAGCCTGGGAGCTAGCAGGAGCTGGCTCACAGTGCCCGCGCGTGGGAGCTCCCCATTAAGGGAGTGCTTCTCCTTCCTGAAGGGGGTGATGACATCAATCCTTTCCCAGCTCTTTCTGGGTTCATGCAAGGGGCAACAGCTTCAGTTTCAGCTCTAGGGGAGAAAAGTGATTGTCACTTCTTCCTTTTTCCCAGTAAAGTACCAGAGCAGGCAGTGAAGCACATACAAAATTGGACGGGCATGAGAATGCCTTAGATCCTGCTCTTTCCCTTGCTACTGTAACTTTGATCCACTTAATTGTGCACAGTGATAAACAGAAAGTAGATCACTGAAAGTCTTACAAAGGGATCAAGTCTTGTGAATCCCTGAGACAGACATCTCTGGCTTCCTACTTCATACAAGAACATACATAATCATTGAAGAGGTTAGTTTGGAAGGGACCTCACCTAGCCCTCACTCAAATAAAGGATGATTTCAAACTTTGATCCACAGCTTCTCAAAGAACCACCAGTCAGTGTTTCAGATATATCTGTATCCTGTTTGAGACACTGTAAACAGTGGTATTTCTACAATTCTGAACAGCTACACTGTGCAAATGAGACCTATTCAGATTACTTCAAGATGGGAAATCCCAAATCCCTATCCACGTTAAAAATACTCAGCTTTTCTTCTTTCCATAGCCCCTCCACAACTAAAGTAGTCTAAAGGCAGTGCACAGGGGTCATCACTTTTGCAGAACCACTCTGTGTCTTTTCCTCTTTGTTAGAGCAATGATACCCTTTTGTTGGATGTGTGACTGCTGATGAGCCTCAAAATATCTCTTGACCCACCAACCACCTTTTCTCATTATCCTAGCAGATAACCTTTCCATAACCTTCCCAGGACACTTCAGAAAGCAGTGTCTCATCCTGGAGAAACACTACTCCCAGACCTCAGCTGAGGTTGGGAACAGGCTGACTCCAGCGCCGTGAATTTGAGTGGCTTTAAACATTTGGGCAAGTTGGAAATCAATCGTGTGCAAATGTGGCCTATTTTGCAGGCACATTTCCATGTGCTGTGAGAAGCTGGCTAAGCCAGTTTTTGGCTCAACATTAACTAATTTCAGCAGATTAAAATGGTACTATATCTAACTTTGTTGTTTCAGCTGGAGTGAAAAATACATCAGTAATTATCACAGGAAACTAAGAGGGGGGAAGCACAATAGGAAAGGAGCACTGGACAATACCCTGCTGTGGAACAAAGCAGGCTATGTCCTGCCAGGCAGCTTCTGAGCAGCACGCTTTCCCTGTGGGGTTTTACCCAGCCTGAAGATAGATGTGGAGATGTTCTCAGTTCTGTAAGGGTTTACCATTACTAGGGGACCTGCTGTGCCCTGCAGAAGAGGAGGCTCCTGCATTTCCCCTGATGCTACTGCATTAACTATTTAAAGACCAGCTCCTAGGCTTGTGTCTAAATCACACACCGACTGTTAAACAAGCCAGGTCAGAACAAGTCTTCTGAGTGTAAATGTGCCTCAGTGTCTTGGGCTTAGTGGTGTAGGGCCCTAAAGATCTGGCCTGTATCTCCTGTCATTTTGGGGGTTGTAACATTTGATTCCTTTTCTTCTCCTGCTCTTCTTGCTTGCTGTTTCTCTTGTTCACTTGCCATTGCAAATTCCTCCTTTGGAGTAAAGAACAGCATACATCACCTCTATGTTAAGCTGTCCAGCTGAGGAAGCAAAATAAACAGAAGAACAGGGCTGTGCACTAACCTGGTTTAACTTGTTGGTGTAAACCAGCATCCATAGGGTCTCTCTCCACTGCTGTGATGGGGATGGGGACACTTCCTTGTAAAGTGCTGGCAGCTGCCTGTTAGCCTCTGCCTTCATGGGCAAGGGGGTTTGGTCTGCCCACTGGCACAGCCTGTGTGCTGGCTGGCATTCTGTCTGGGCAGGAGTGCAGGCAGTGAGTGCTGCAGGCCAGTCCTGTGATGTGTTTTTAAGGCACTGCACTGTATAGTCTAAGCACTTTACAGTGGAAGGATTAAAAATAGGCACCCTGTGATGACCTACATTAGGCATCTACTTTAAGACAAGCTCTGCATGTTCATTGTCAGACATCTCTTCACCGTACCACTGCCTTTTCTGGGTCATCAGTGTCCCTAAATCTCTTAGTGGAGAAAGCAAATTCCTGCCCTGACCATCGATGCTTTGTGTTTTATTGCTGTTCTCATTGATTTGTCCCACACCATTTCTAGATTTATTTTCTTAATGTCTTACAGAGGCCCTTTGGGAGAAGATTAACACTAGCCCACAGCCATGGAGGTGAAGACCTTGAGCTGCAGACAGTGCGGCAGCTTTTGCTTCAGCTTTGTTGTGTTTGACTGTTGATTAAGTATTTGGAGTGGATCTGGACAAGCTCCACTCTGCTTTCCAGTAACAGGCGGAACTGCTGCAGGGAGTTAATGTGAACCAGGGTTTGGAAAAGCTCTGTGCTTCCTCTGCATCCATAAATTTAGATATATTTTCTTGGCTGCCCTTTGCTGGAACTGTTAAACTGGTGTTTGCTATTCCCTGGGCCATCATCTTGGGGTAATGTGTAAGCAGGCAGGGCAAGGGTAAAAAATCAGGCTGAATTTGGTCATCTTTTCCACCAATGTGCTGTGGACAAGGAAGAATCATCCACATGGGTGTTGTATGAAGAAACAGGCAGTGGTGTGGCTGTGTGCTCCCATCGCTGCTGCTCTTAGAAGGATTCAGCGTGATGGTGATGCTCTGCTCCACTCAGCCAGTGCCCAGGGCCAGGTAACAGGGCAGTGCCAGCCCTCAGCATGGGAGAACTCTTGCCCCCAAGCATCCACAGGGTCCTTGCTTCCCCTTGTGTCCCCTGTTTAGCTACTAGGTGCTGTCACACACTACAGCCTTGACATCAGCACTGGGCAGCACTTTCCCTGTGGCACTCATGCCAGCACTGCCCATAACTCCATGTACAAAGCTGCTCACCCTTCTGTCCTCTCTTCCCACACTCAAGAAAGGATAAGGTCTCCAGGCATGGGTGCTTCTAGGCTGCAGCCTTTTCCATTTGTGCAGTGTCTTGATGCTGTTGAGCAGATCCTTTCTCCTGCGTTTTGCTCCAGTGTAGCTCCACTGACATCTATTGGGGCTTGTTAATACTTCCACTAGTGCAAGTGGAACATAAGACAGAGGAGTTCTGCTTAATGTTTTACTTCTGAATGTGCCTGAGTGTTAGAGATTAATTCCTACAAGGATGGTCATTTTCCTGAGTGCTCCTTAGTTTTTATTGCCTCTTTTCTTTGCTGATCCTGTTGCTCTGGACTCCCCAAAGAGACTCCTGAGGTCTGCTTGCTATTCTGTGGTGCTATGTTGAGCATTCACTTTGAGGCTTGGACAGAGGGGATGACATGTCAGCATTTTTCTTTCCTCTCTCTATGTCCCCCCATATCTCACCTCAGATATAGAACAGCCAAGCTGGCTCTTGCTAATTACTGAAGGAAGTAGTTATCTGCAATAAGCAGCATTCAGTCTCTTTGGAAACAGATAGACCAATGTGTTGAAGGGTAGTTGTTTTTTTCTTGCCATGACTCATGGTTAGGAGTGTCCCATCCCCCCTCATCTCATTTTGTGGTCTTCAGAATTGAAGCATGATGATTAGCCAATTCCTTACAAGAACCATTTGTGAACTCTCCTCCATAGAGATCCTCTATTGTTCCATACCAAGAAATTGTAATTACCAAAGAAAAACATTGAGCTGAGGCCAAAGGACAGTAACTTTTACTTGAGTAATGGGGGTGAGATGCAACTGGGGAGAAGTGGAGGGATTAGAAACGCATTGAGGAGAGAGGAGGAGGAGGGTTAGGAATGGCAGAGCTGAACAGAGTCCTGCTGTTAGTCAGAGCTGCAGTGCAAGTGCAGAGGGATGAGTAATGGCACACCCAGTCTCACAGGTCTCTGCTCTGCAAAATGCATGCTGCTCTGCACACTGAATCCATGCATCTTTTCTTTCCATACGCTCCACTTCTCAAGTTCCTGCTAGCTTACATCTTTAAAAAGACCTCGAGTCCCTAGGCTGAATGTCACATGAACATTTTCCATTTAAATGGGTTTGCACATACCAGTATTTGTCCCATCAGAATTCTTAACAATCATAGGGTATAAAGCAATTTTGCCTGGGTCAGGACCAAGAGAAACAAGACAATACTAAGTTACATCGCTTTCTTTTGAATACTTTCCAGGCATGTGTTGCTGCTAATGCTGTGACATGACATGCTGTCACACTGTAATAGTTCTGCTTTTGGATTTTTTCCTCTGATCAGTTCCCCATTCCTGCCCACATGGGGATTTGAGGATTTCCATGCAAAAGAAGGCTGGGATCTAGCGTGTGAGCCTGCGTGGGTGTATGTGTAGGCATTTATATTCTACTGTGTGTCACAAGCTTGGTGTCACTGGCAGCTGTGGGACCCTGAGCTCTCTCTCTTTTTTTTTTTCAGTTCAAACTGGCAGGGTCATACTTTTTCCTCCACAGTTTAGATGTCTGCAGTAGAAGTGTCTGCATGTATCTTGTCTCTTTTAAAAAGTTGTGGTGGTAGTGACACTTTTAGAGTGCATTTCATTTGACCCAGTTCAGGTGTCTGCTTTAGCATGAGCAGGATTATGCATGTTTATTTTGAGGACTCCCATCTTTAGCATCTGGCATGCTAGCAAGCCAAGCAGTCCTGCAGATTATATACTTACTGAAATACAGAGAATGAGCATGGGCTAGCTATGTGACACCCATAAAAAGTAAAATCTAAAAACTAGGCAATTATGTGGTGTTCCTTTAAATTCCTTGGATGTTCATTATGTCCCTCTGTAATTTTTCTAGCCTGATGGCATGGCATTTTACCAGATAAATACATTACTCTAAATACAGCTTTAAAAGGCAGAGAAACAAGAGGACATCCTTCATATACATCATTCAGTTGTCTCAGTTGGCACGTTAATAGGAAGCAGCAGAGTACTCAGTGGCTGATTCCCTCCCCATCAACTCACTTTTAAATTGACTGAACTCAGCTGGTCTGGCTCTCAAAACAAAATTATACAAGCTTTTTTCTGAGCAAACAACAGTAATTCATCCTTGGTACTGAAAAGAGTGTCTCAAGCAACTCACTGCAAGAAAGACACTTACAAAGCCACCAACCATTAGTCTAGTCCATTTTGTGTTTAAGACCTGGATGCTTGCAATACCCTCAGGAGTAAGAAGTGATGTTACCAGTGTGCCTGTGCATGGACACCACTGTGCTAACATCTGCTGAAGGAATGTGGCCGCTGCCACCTCTGCTCAACCAGCATCACTCTTAAGTGGCACTAACTATTCATTTTTTGAGAACTAAACTCATCAGAGTTATAAAAGAAAAATGTTGGTGAGCTCATGGTACTGATAAACACTTCTAGTCTGGCCAATAAAGATTTTCTTTGCCAGAGTTGCTTATGTAGGTTCCCTAAGCAAAAGAAACATGTCAATTAAAGTTAGTTCTCTGCCAGAATAATTGTGCTCCAGAATAATTTGTTTTCTGTTTGCGTGGAAATAATGAGAGATAAAACCTTTCCCTAATGCCGTGATATAGCAGTAGATTTCTAGATTAGCTATGGCTTTTGCACTGAAGAAAAGGAGCAGGTAAATCCTGATTTATTTTTGTGGTCTTTGACAGATGAGGCAGCACCATCTGCTGGTCTCACAGCTCATGGTCATGCTTTGCTCATGAGCTGCTCAGTTTCCCAACCAGACTGTTCACTGCTGCCTGGCAGCATCCCAGGCTCTGAACCCTGCAAGGGGACTCACTGATGCACTGGCTTATTAAATGGGCAGGAAAACAGGAAATACAGGAAATTTGGTGAAAACAGATTTATAAGCCTAAGAGGTTTCATCGTCCATTCCACTCATGACCAGCCACACACGACTTGTTACTTGTAGCCTCCTTGATTTCTTGCAAAGCTTCTGAAGATGAGAATGGAGACAGCAGCATTAGAGCTGGGGAACATCTGAACAAGTATCTTTTAAAACACTGACGAATAAAACTAATGGACTTAATGATCTTTATGGGTCCCTTCCAACTTGAGCTACTCTGTGATAAAACTGTCTCCTTGATTCCTAGCTCATCTTTAACACCTGATTCCAGCTTGCCCAGGTGACCTGAGATACCACCAGTTCCGTGAATTCTCATTACTCTTCCTTGCTTGATTTCTTCCCACCATGTTCCTTCACCTGGAATAGGACATTAGAAGGGGTGAAAGCAGGTTTGTTCAACATAGACATCTGCCTCTCTTGATGGTTGGAAAGTTGTACATATCATGGTAGCTGTACCAGCAGGACTCTGCTCTCCATATACTGCACTCTTTTTCACTAATCTGGGACCAACTCAAGTTCTCAATGACTCCTTATATACTTGGCAATGAAGCTGAATTCAGCATCCCCTATATTGAGGGAAATTGGTGTTCTCCTGCCTTGCAGGGGTCTTCTGGGGATTAATATTTCAGAGTAGGGAAGGTAGTCTGATCCCTTAGTGACAGGATCTAAGAGAATGATTCCTACCACAAGGTTTCTAACAGCATATCAGTAGGACTGACAATCCATTTGCCAGGATGTCCATCTCATGATGTTTCTCTCTTTTCAGGTACTGCATCTGTTGCTGTCGCTGGCATCTTTGCAGCCTTAAGGATCACAAAGAACAAGCTCTCTGACCATAAGTTTGTCTTCCAGGGAGCTGGAGAGGTAGGAGTGTTTTTGAATCTGTTCCTAAATATGGTCTCGTTTTAAGTTTAGAAAAAGAAAGGTCAATCATGAAACTTCCTGCAAGACTTGGCTTCATGAAAACAAAGCTAAGTGTTCCTCATCACTGGGCAGGAGTGAGCCCAACATGTGGATCTTGCTGCTGCACAGAAGTTGCCAAAACCTTTCAGTGTCCTCTTGGCCCATCAGCCCTGGGCAGATCTCCTGGATGCTATGAGGCTGCTCGTGTGTCAGTGAGGCTTTAAGTACTTCGAGGAAAGTCCCTTACGAGGCAGGGTGCTGCAGGAACATTAAGGAGGCTGGTTTGAGTCCTCAGGGCTGGCATTTGGGGTAAACCAGAGCCTCTTTAGCAGCAGAGTCAAAAATACTCAGACTCAAAGAACTTTAAGAACATAACCTCACTTTTTGAAGTCAATCATATTGCCTCCATCAGATAATCTGATAGTCTGTATGGTGCCTTGCTCAAAGAGAGAGGGAGAATAAAAAGTCTCTAAAGCCTGGTCTGTGGACTAAAGGTGTTGGTCCAGGTCCTGGCTCAGCTCTTGCCCACCTGTGAGACTTTGGGAAGATCTGTTACTCTTTGTCTATCCTGCTGTGAAACAAAGATTGTTTGTTCTCTTTCTCCACCCCTTCTGGCAGACGTGTCTGTGCTGGTCACCATCTCTGTGGCCCCTCCAGCCTTGTTAGTCCTCATCTGGGCAGGAGAGCCAGACACAGCTGTAGGATCACTAACACACACAGCATGTCCAGGGCTGCTTCCTCAAGCAGGAACAGGAATAGAGGACATTCCTCTTGGCAGTGCTTCAGAAGCAGCAATCTCACTTAGCTTTGCATACCTGTGTACTGGCATCATCACCAGCATTTGTTCAGTGTCTGCCCCTTTTCCTCTCCTGCAGCAGCCTCTACCTGTCAAGGTACTACCTGCAGTGCTCCAGACTCATGGGCAGCCTGCTCTGCTGGTTGATTGGAGGTTTTTTGTTATTTATGGGAGCATCTACAATGCTAACATCAGGCCCATGGCATGGCACTGTACAGCCATGCAATAGAAAGCCAGCTTGCTTTGTGCAGTGCTGGGGAATGACCCAAGACATCTCTCATTTAAAATCTTTCCCCCAAAAGATAATGATAACCCTAATGAAGTGTTTATATACTGTGTTCCAGGCTGCAATGGGCATAGCTCATCTCATCCTCATGGCCATGGAAAAGGAAGGAATTTCACGAGAGGATGCCATCAAAAAGATTTGGATGGTAGACTCCAAGGGATTGATTGTGAAGGTAAATTTGTCTCCACAGCTGAGTTCCACTCCCCCACCACTTCCTGCAATCTAGACAAAGGCCAGAGCAAGCAAATACCTTGGACCCCTGCTCAGCCCTGGAGTAAGGGCCACAGTTCCATTGGTGTCAACAGAGCAGCTACTGTTCAGAAGACTAGGTCTCATGGTGACATCTGTGTGCCAACAGCACTGACTGCTCTAAAAGACCTCTGTAGTGGTAGGACAGTCTGCTGGCCATGGTCTGAAGCACTGCTGGAAGTCTTGCACGTCATATGGAGTATTACAATAGCAACATTGTGCCCAGCTTGGTGGTCGAGGCTGGCTCAGCTCTATTTTGCACTCCCTGGGTCCTCAAGGCCTCTGCCCTTGTCTCTCCTCAGACTTTAGGAGATTTGCACTACATGTACAAGTTCTCTGCCCTGGCAGCCACAACCTTTCTCTGCACAATCATTGTATTTTGAGGGTGAGAGGAGCAGAGACCAGCCCCCCCATGACATTGCATCAACAGCTCAATGCCTGACTGGCCAATGCTGAGGTTCTACTCTGTGGAATCTGGTTTAGGTAGAGGGCCAAGAGATGAAATTAACTGATGAGTTATTATTTTATGTCTCCACCTTTTGCCAACAGACCAAAGTTTGACTCCTTTTTCCTCATAGGGCAGGACCAACCTGAGCCATGAGAAAGAAATGTTTGCCCAGGACCACCCCAGTGTGAACACGCTGGAAGAGGTTGTGCAGAAAGTGAAGCCTACAGCA
Source organism: Bucco capensis (assembly GCA_013396975.1). Classification (NCBI taxonomy): domain Eukaryota; kingdom Metazoa; phylum Chordata; class Aves; order Piciformes; family Bucconidae; genus Bucco; species Bucco capensis. The sequence goes on from VWZO01016427.1 coordinate 444,712, forward strand.
ATTATAGGTGGAGTTCCTTTAGCATAAACTTCTCATGTCAGTTCAGTTCTTAGGAGAGTTTCTGTCTTTGTTCCAGGGCCTTCTTTTGTTCTCTCAGTCAAAATGAAATTGTTGGTTTTTACCTCCATTTTCTTGTCTGAGTTCTCCACATCCTTTCCCCTTCAACAGTGGAGCACAGGGTTCCTCTCTTTGGGGGCTGTAGGAGCCCTCCCAGACAAGGCTGTAGAGGCAGGTGCTGGGGGAGGCAGGATCAGCAGCAAATATGGCCCTGGCAGGCTGGGCAGAGCAAGGATGACAGCAAGCATCTAGGGCAGGTCTTTGGGAGGCAGAGTGCTGCAGCCAGGCTGGCCTAAGCACTGATCCCCACTCTGCCCAGAGTAGCCGAGGGCTTTGTTTTGAGAAAGGCCTTTAATCTCACTGTAATATGAGAAACATTCCCACCTGCATCTCCAGAGATGGAGCCTGTTCCCTCCCACGGTTCATTTACCACCAGAGGCATTCAAGAGGGATCAGCCCAGTGCACTGAAGTCAGGCAGTCAGAAAGCACCATCTCACTCTGCTGTTGTTGTTTTAGGTGTTGCAGCTGTTGCAGGAGCTTTCACTGAGAAGATTTTGAGGGACATGGCAGCCTTCAATGACAGGCCCATCGTGTTTGCCCTGAGCAACCCCACAAGCAAAGCAGAGTGCACAGCTGAGCAGTGCTATCATCTCACTGAGGTACTGGTGGAGCTCAGCACAGGGAAGCTGAGTGCTCTGGGCACACCATGGCCATGACTGTGCCAAGGAAACCACAGTGGTACATGGTGGTGTACAAGTGTCAGTGGGTATAAGCTGAAATAAGAGAGGTTCAGGCTGGCCATGAAGAAATGCTTTCATACTGTAAGGAGAGTCAGGAGGTGGAACAGGGACCCAGATTGTTTGTGCAGGCTCTGTCCTTGCAAGTTTTCAAGATCAGGCCGATAAAGCCCTGAGCCACCTGGTCTGGTTTCATAGCTGACCTTGCTGTGAGCAGGAGTTTGGATCCCTACCAGCCTGAATTACTTTGTGATTGTCTGAAGAAAGTACTTGCCTTCTTCACCCATAGACGGCTGAGATGTCCCATCCTCCTCAGTTACTGTCTCCTGTGTTTTGCCAACCTAGTTATTTATGTAATGGTTTCCTCACCCAACTTGGACCCAGTGTCACTGGAGAATTATTGTCACATGGCTTGACCTGGCGTAAGAGAGGAGGCCTTGTCTCACTCTCCCCTTTGCCCTTCCCACCACCTGCTGCAGGCTAGAGCATTCACACAGCCCCCAGAACTTTATCCTTTGTATGCTTCTCTTCAGACTCCATAGGTGATCCATAGAGAGGAAGAGAGACTCCCTCTCAGTGAATTCAAACACCCACTCAGTGCTCAGTGGCCCTGTCTATGGCCCTGTTTGTGGCTGTTGGAACCAGGTCCCCCAGAAGTGTCAGCTGGAGGTGGCTCTGGTAGAGATGCTCTTTCCTGACTGGCTGGAGATTTGTCCACTTGGTCAGCAGAGACCCCTGAGCACAGATCATGGTGAGCAGCAGAAATGTAAGACCTCTGAATCTGGATGCCTCTTTCTCTCTCTCTCTCTTTGATCAGGGTCGGGGAATATTTGCAAGTGGGAGTCCATTCTCAAAAGTAACCCTGCCCAATGGACAGACCTTCTTCCCTGGCCAAGGAAACAATGCCTACGTCTTCCCAGGAGTGGCACTGGGAGTTATTGCCTGTGGAGTCCGGCACATCTCTGACGATATCTTCCTGATCACAGCTGAGGTGTCCACTGGCATTTAACTAGTATTTCTAAAACAATGATAAGAGGCATATGCACCTACTTCAGGTGTTTACAAGAACCTGGCTTGTGGCAGTGCTTTGAGTGGAAATGGCAGAACCTTAGCAAAAAGCTGAAGCCTTTCCTGGTCCTAGGGAAAGCTCACACTTCCATTGCTCTTTCCATGCAGGAGCCATGGCAGGGTTCTCCCCATTCTCTACATCTACTGCCCTGGCACAGCACTTCAATCATTCTGGCTCCAGTGTTGAGTCTGTAATGAAATGTGTGCACATATGTATTTTGAAGAGATCAGCAGTTCCCATTGAGAACTAGTCCCAGCTCCACCACTGCTGAGGTTTCAGCCACGTGGTGTGTAATGCCAGTGAATGTGGCATGTGCTTGAGCCTGTCTCTAGAAGCAACACTTTTCTTCTTTCTAGTCTATTGCTGCTGAGGTGACAGAGCAGAATCTTGCAGAAGGAAGACTCTATCCCCCCTTGAACAGCATCAGAGAGGTGTCTGTCAAAATTGCTGTGAAGGTGAGTGTTTCCACTTTCATTTCAAGGGAGGGTAGTATTTGCCCTGGCATCATTTTTGCTTTGTGGTTTTTTAATTCAACTTTTTCTACAGCCTAAAGCAATGATTCTCTGTAATCCTTCCAGCCAGAATTACCACTTTGATTCCTCCTATCACTGAAGCCCAAATGTGAAAAATACCTTCAGATTCTGGGTGCCTCACAGCTCACAAAGCTCTGGTTTATTGCTTGGAGCTCTAAGTGCTCAGCACTTCAGAAATTCAGATTTAGGGTCAAATTCAAACATGATGCAAGTTGCCAAAAAGATTTGAGATTCCACATTGCTGTTTTGAACCTCTCCTCCTGTATTTGATAGGGCTCTAAGTACCTAAATACTATTCCAGATCTGGGCTTGTTGTCCAATTGTGGCATTGGTGCCCTGTATACAGCAAATTGGTAATTCCTGTTCAGGGAACACCCACTGAGAAACACTTTGTGGATGGTATAGCTGAGGATCTTAAGGGTGTCATTGAAGGTGGTTAAAGAGCTACATTCCTTTAATTGCACACTCCAACCATTTTGCCAGGGCTGGAGTGTGCATTTCTAAGCAGCCAGTAATTGCAGGCAGCTTGCATTCCCTCATCCAAGGGATGAAGTGCAGCTGACTCAGGGAATTGCAAAAGAGGAAAACAGCAAAAAAAAAAAAAAGGACACGATTTGGAGGGAAGGAAAGAGGGAAAATCCAGTCAGGGCCAAACTGCAGTTGAGTTCAACTTCATAACTTGCTAGCATTGTTTCATCAGTTCATTTTGCTTATCTTTTTGCAGATTGTTGACTGGGCCTACAAGCACGGTCTTGCTTCTTGGTACCCTGAGCCAGCAGACAAGGAAGCCTTTGTGAAACGGCTCGTTTACAGTCCTGATTATGATTCATTTGTTACTGATGATTACAGGTGGCCCCCTGCAGCCATGCAAACACAAAATGTCTAAGTTTTTGTGAGAACTGTTTTCTCATTTTTACCATCGGTTCCCATAGTTCATATCATTGCTGAAATCAATGCACCTCCAGGCTTGCAGAATGATAAATGAATCCAAGTAGTGTTTTTACTTGCCAATGCTTTTTCTCTGTGGGAGAATTTTCAGTAGGGAATAAAGCAAGAGTCCAAGCTGGACAGTCAGTGCTCCCAGGACAGACTATGGCTGCAGCCTGTCCAGTCAATCAGCACTGCATATTCCTTCCTGTTTAATATACTGCCCAGCTCTCAGCTCAGCTGCCTCAGGAGAAGCTACCTGGGCTACCTCAGAAGCAGGGAGTTTGTGGGAGTGCCTGCAGGAAGCTCAGAGCCCCACTTCCATGATGGCAGCTCTATGGATCATCATCCCTCACACACAACAGCCCATACTTTGCCCATGGCTCTCTGGATGTGATAAGAAGTATGTGCCTTGCCCTGGGATAGCTGCACACTCAAGCAGCATTACCCTTTCATGCTTGAAAAGTCCCCAATTTTTGGGTAGTCTCATCCAACCTAAGCTGGTGCATAGGGGACACAGCCTGGCATGGTCCTGTGCTCTATCCCCTTGGAAACAAACCCCAAAACCTCCCTCAGCCCCATGGGGACAACATACTCCTTCCCCTCTGCAGTCCTGGCTGCTCTTCAAGGGAACAGGAGCCGAGGGATGCACAGGAGGGGGGCTGAAGTGGAGACCAGGACCCCTTCATGACACCCTGTGTCCCACCGTGCCCTTCCTTGGCCAATATGGCCAATATGGGCACCTGCAAGGAAAAAAAGAAGGGCTGGGCCATCCCTCTGGAAATCAAGGGTGGCAGCTGATTGAAGCCCACAGTCTGCAGGACAAGGGACCTCCCCAAGCCCACCACAGGTCTCTCCCTGCTGAGCCCAGGCCCTAACTGCTTGACCCCAGCTAGCAGTCAAGTCCTACCAAGCCACTCACTCTCCTCCAGCAGGATGAGAGGTAAGGCAAGAGGGCAAAGGCAAGAAATAAAGGACACTATTGGCTAGAGGCAAAGACAATCAGTGAAGGGAAGCAAAGCTTCAAAGCCCCAAGAGGTGGCCAAGCAGTTGGAACCAGCAGCTGAGCCGGGCAAGTGCCTGGCCAGGGCCTGACCGACAGCAGCATCAGCAAAGTCCTCCCCATCTCCAGTCCAGCTCACCTCCCCTGCATCCCTTGGCTCCTGTTCCTATCTGAGTGGGCAGCGTGATGCCAGGTGGGCAGCAGTGTCCCCTTGGCCAGACTGGGTCAGCTGTGCTCCCCAGCCTGCTGGTGGGGGACACGGAGGAGGTAGCAGGACCAGGGCCTCTTAGTTGGCAACAGGATCCTTTCCTGGCTGTTGTCTCACTTGGGGCTGAATCTCCCGTAGAGGCTGAGGCGTTGTGTTCTGAACTTGCAGGATTCAAAGTGAACCACTTGAGGGCTGTAGAGGACCACTACCTGTAGGTTTTGTGGAGCTGAGAAGGTCCTGTCAGTGGTACGTCATGTTTAACCAGAGACTTAAACAGTCGCAGTAAATATTTTTTTCTTGTCTAATCTTGTCCATGAAAAATCTCCTGTAGAAGGACTCCTTACTGAAATCAGAAATTGCTGGTTGGCTGCCCTAAGAGACACATTAACTAGTAAGAGACTAAATCAGTGTAGGGAGAACACAAATTGAGTATCATAGGACTTTCAGCTGCTCTCTGTGCTTTGTTTTCTAATTTAAAGCAATGATATTTATAGCAGATCACTTTAGATTTCTGTGTTTGCTCCCACTTTTTCTCCCAGCAGCAGAACAAATCCCATATTCCTAAATTGTTCTTTTTCTCTTCTTTTGGAAAAAAAAAAGGGGGGTGATTTGAAAACAATTTAAAAAAATAGCATAAATACCAGAAAAAAATATATCAATACAGGTAATAAAGTAGCAATATTAATACCTATTTCAAGCCCAGAAAGTATCACTATGGCATCCTAACATGATGCTAAACCTGGCAATTGACTGATACCCGAACTACCTCTGCTAGGAAAATCCCTTCTTTTTGCCTAGTCACTCATGTTTCTCCTCTTATTTAACAAAATAAAATGTTATTTATAATCCCAGCTGTTCTGGATTAGTCAGGTAGCATTTGTCCCATAGCAGAACATGTTCTTCCTTCCTCAGCAGGGCCAAGCCAGTGCATTGCTTGGAGCACTCTGCAGCAGGCTGCAGCACCAGCTCAGCCCCAGCAGCCTGGAGCCAGCATGTGGCTCTGACAGCCAAAGGGTCTCTAAACAATATGGTAAAAACAAATTATGGCAGAGTAAAGGCCATGCTCCCCTGCCCTGACTTTTACTTCAGCCCTTGTGTCTGGTGTTTCTGTCAGCTGGCTTTAGGCCTGAAAAGTCATCTAATCCATAAAAAAATATTCATCACAGCCTTTTGGATAAAATTCAGGCTATCTGGTCATCACATTTGTGCTTAGCACACTATGCATGTTCTTACAAACAGCCAGCCCAAATTAAACCTCTACCCTTTAAATCATTTTTTGAGGCTTTTTCCTCACAAGCCTTGACTTCATGTGCAAATCAGAGACGTTTGTTTTGCTAGCACTTCAAGGGTATGCTGACCTTTCAGTCCTGAAAGGAAAATCTTGATAAAATCACTAATTAATGACTGAGTTTGAATCATTTGTCCCAGATATGTGGATAAACAAAGAAGCTAAAGGTCTGGCTATTAAACAGGAAAGAAAGGGTTTTCTTCAGAGAGCAAGCTTGGCTGTTCAAATACGTAAAATGGTGGTAATTGATTTATATTCAATTATTTGAGTGCACAGATGCAATTATAGCTATTCTTTAAAGCCCAGTTCTACTGTGAAGCGTTACTATGCAAAAAAATTACTCCTTATTAGTTACCCACTGATGGGAAAGGATGGTAGAAGGATGGAATTTCTCTTTTATTTAGAATTCACACCCAATTTTACCTATCTGATCTCTGCTTTCTGTATATTGAGAACAATAGGGCTGTTTACTCCAGAGGCACAGAGGTTTAAGCAGTGGGCCTGTGTCTTTTATAAAGCTGAACAAAAAAAATATCAATAACTGTTACATCTAGTTTCTGCCCAACCCAAAACCAGTCTGTATTCCCTATCTACAGCTACTAGTAAAGTAATATTGTTGTCACCCAGTATCTCATGTTTGACTCACTCCCAGTCTGCAAGCAGATTTGCTCAGCTGCACCGTGGCTGAACCAGCTGAGCTGAACTCCAGCCATTCCTGGGCTAATTGGTAGGACCTCCAGTTCACTTCAAACCATCCTTGAAGATGGACTCGGACACTGATCACAGCCTGGAATAACAGAAGCACAGGTACAGTTCCTCTCAGCACACACAGCTAAGGGATGGCACCGAAGTCAGAGGCAGGGTGGCAAATGGGGACAGTCACCTCTTCATCTGGTACAGCAGGATTTGCCAGAATTTGTTCAGCAGAGCCTGCAGACTGAATAACAATTAGCTGCTAAGACTGAAGCAGTCTAAAATGCCCACCAGGAGACATCCTAACACACAAAACACACACTAACAGGAAACCTAGGCTTGAATCCTGCCCTCCCTTAATAGTGCTCAATCCACATTTTCTTATATGCCCAACATTTGAGGGGAATACCTGGAAGGAACACGGGGTAAAGCATGTAGTTTTAGCTGCCTCTGGGAGGATGACAGAGATTTCATAAATACAACGTGATCCCCTGTCTCATAGGAGACATGAAGGATCATTTGAGAAATGCTGTGTATTCATTCCTCAAAACCTACTCTGACCAATGCAATCAGAAAGATTTCCCATGGACAGCAATACAGTGATGTTGAATCTGTGATCTCTGGACAACTGTGGGGCTCTGAACTGCAACCAAAATAATGATTAAAAAATAAGATTCTGATAGTACATTTATATTTGCTATGGAGGAGGTCCAAAAAGGCTAAAAACCTCCTGTCTAGTAAGGTCATTATCTGCCAGTGAGGGAAGGAATCACCAAGGAAAATCAAGGTTTCAGTGAGGTACTGAAAAAACATTCTAGAATCCAGAAAACAGAAGTCCTCCCCTTCCTTTTCATAAGCTTTCAGCAATCATCTGCTAATCTTTATTTATGCTGATTTTGGGAGAGGGTGGCACTATAATGCATTCTAATTTTACTCTTGTGTAGATGTATTACAAAACCAATTGGATTTTAAACAAGTCATTACCAATCTTAAAAATGAGAGATGAGTTTATTAACAGAAGGCAAGCTGTAATCTCTTTGGTTGACATAAAACTATCCTAAAAGTGTCCCCAGGTCTTGTTTCATACAGTCAGATTTGCAGGCTTGAACTCTCACAGTTCCATCTTAAGTGCTTGCACATCCTTACAGAATTGCTGCACCACCTTTTTCCTGCTGGTGCCAACAACTGCAGAATGACCTTCAGTTTATGCACTGTTGCCAAAAGCAGTTTATTCAAAAAGTCAGAAAGTAAAAAGAGTTTGTAATAAACTTATGTTTTTTACTAACATTGTTTAAACATCTATGTAAGCTCATGGAAAATGATTCATCATTGACCATCAGGCTATATTAGAACAATCCCAAGCTCAGGTCATTAAATAGTTAGTGAGCCTGCTCCAAAAGCCCATCCAAGAAAATAAAGGAATCTTTCTCTTTTCTCAAAGTGGCTTTGGAAAAGACCCAGCCTGTTTAAGTCACAAAACACTGAGACACAGTAATAACTTTTCATGGTGAATCCTTTGTTATTCATCAGTAAATCAGCATTAAGAAAAGGTAAGATTCTCTCACTTAAAAAGAGAATGAAGGGTTCTTGTTATTCTCCTTTACCCTCTTTGCCTGCATGTGAGACATTATTAATGTCTGTATGCTTTTCCATCAAAATCTCCAGTAAAATTACCTAACATGTAAAATGCACCACCAACAAAATAGAATGTAGTATATCTGAGGAACTCAGTGCAGGCTTTATAAAGTAACTAGTTTGATAGTCTGACCTTGATCCAAGCAAATAGAATCTCCTTTCATTCAAAGGGACACAGTTCTTTTTAGACAGAAAAACTAAAAAGGATCAGCTTTAGTTCTTAGGGACAGACTCCTTGTAAACTTGCACCAGACAAACCAAAATATCGTGCTTCATTACAAAAGGTTTTATTCTTACAGATGCTTAAGTTGGTGCTCTTCAATGTTTCAGCGGAGAAAGCAATTTCCCAAGGGTGTTTCTGAGTGAGACTCTAACGTGTCATTTTCAGTGCCTGCACTATTCAAGCTGGGGGAACCGAGCACAACAAAAAGAGCCCACACATGCACAGACAGATCAAAGATGCAGCTCCGCTAGATGGCGACCCCTGGTCTAGTAGCAGTGCCCTCGCCTCCTCCACAGCCCGGAGAGGAGCTCCAGCCCTCCGCAGCAGTTCCACAGAAGTCCTTTGTTTGGCCTGTGTTGTGGGAAAAGCAGCTGGGATCGACCCACCCATTGTTAGCTCCTTTCCAGCCTTATCAGACTTCCCATAGCCGGTACTGCTCAGATACATCCTCTGGCAGAAATGCAGTGGTACTTCAAAGACTACAGATACCAATTCTTTTTATTATTCTTTCTTTTTTTTCTTTTTTCTTTTCAGTGTAAGCTCTCCTATGAACTGAAAATTTCCCTTTAAGGAGCTATTGCAGACCAGAAGCTAAGCTGAAGCAACATCTGCAGCTGCTGCTGCTCAGTCAGGCTGACTCCTGGAGCCTGCCCCAACTTCTCACAAGCCCACGAAGGACCCTCCCAACCTGGCAGCATCTGGAATAGACTGCCATACCAGTTCTACACCACTCCATCTCTCCTGATGCCCACATAGCTGCTTCTCCCACTGGTTTGATACAAGATCTCACCCAAGAAGGCTGATGATGCTCAGCTGTTGAGCACCACAGGTCACCAACTACAAGGGACCAGAGCACCAAACAAGTGAAAACCACCAGCAGGTTGGATTCTTGGAATAAAAAGGTGAGGCCTGTGGACAACCAAACTATTGCAGTTTGCCATGTCTACATAGCATATCCCAGACTCCATTCCTGAAGATGTCGTTCAGACTTTTTTAAAGCAAACTCCCACTAAAGTCTATGAGACAGTTCACAGAATAGGCTGTAATGTCTTATTAACCACGATGAGATTCCTAGTTAATACATATTTGCATTATTGAGCTTGTGAATTAAATAAATTGCTCGGTGAAATCCTAAGTGAAAAAAGGTGGCCATTATCAGCTTTCCCTTCACTTGTTCAGCCTGTGAAAAGTACAGCTCTCAAGCACATAGCTCAGGTGAGAAAGCTGCACAGTAAGATATGTTTGGGTCTCACCACCCATCTGAAATACTCCAAGCAGCTGCTAATATGTGCTACGAACTCACATGCTTGCAGCAATTGCTAAACAATAAAAAACCATCTCTTCAACCAAAATGAACCCCCCAACTGGTCTTGTCTAGATAATATCAAACATAGTTACAGGCAAGCTCTGCTTGGACCTCTGGCAGAGCACTGCTTGCGAATGCAAACTCATGCTCTCTTCACTGGGAGATTTGCCAAAGTGAAGAAGGCAGGATTGAGTTCACAGAGTAGGACATTGTCTCATCATCAAAACCAGCAGCAGGGCAGGATTAACCCAATTTGTAGCTACCTTGGCTGGACCAGCCACCCATTGTTCCTCATACATGCTTTCATGAAGCTTAGTTAAATACATTACCACAAAATTAATACTTGAAAAGTGCTTTTTCTGAACAGTGTTCAGCTATTAGACACTGGAGTGTTGTGGACATCAGTCCATGGTGATTCGTCCCCATCAGCTTATTGAGACCTTGGGCAGTTTTTGGAGAGAAAAGAGGCAGCGTAAGTTACAACACTCTCTGTTTGTAAGTAAAATTAAGCAAATTACCAAAGGAAAGTATCTCATGGTTTATTTCCACAAGATTTTGCTTCACCTCTCCACATGTGCCAACACCTTGACCCCAAGTCTCTGAAAATTTAACTCTGGGTTGATGAATGAAGAAAACTATTCTAACTTCCACATTATCTTTTATAAGATAGAAAGCACAAGGATTTGTCACCACTGAGGGTAAATCCTCAGGCTGATCCGTATGGGGATCCCGTTTCAAAAACAAACAATCGGCTTGAGACTGGCAGGGAGCCAGACTTGCCTTTTAAGACTTGCATCTCAATAGCAAACCTCTCAGTATTTTGATTTGTTTTCATAACTGTAACAATTTTCATCCCCTGGCTTTGTAGCGTATTACCATTCCTTTTCTTTCTAGTAAGTTAAAGAAACAGCCGGTGCAAATGAAGGCACAACAAGCATGGGTCTCTGTGGATAAAATACAGCATTTCAAAAGATTCAGGAAAGACAAAACCCACTGCCCCTCTTAACTCCTGCCAAGAAACCATTACAGAGGATGGAAGCTGGGTGAAAGCCCCTTGAAGCTGCATTTCAACAGCAGTAACAACCACAGATCTTAGATCTATTGTGTAGCTTTATTTTTACAGGACCTATCATAGACTCTTTTACATAACTTAAATGATTATCAAATAATCTCCTGTACACAATGAGACCGAGCTGCGTTGCTTTCCGAGCTCTGACACATTCCTGGAAGAAACCCAACAGTCTGTAGGACTCACATCGCTGCAGTACATTTTTGTCCCAAACTTACATCATCAATTAGCTTACGTATCGCTGTAAATTGCTGTTTTCCAGATCCTGCAACATATTGTTAAATTTCAGGATGCTCAGTTTTGGTAGCAGCATTTTTAATTTTGCTTCACTTGTAATTTTTTTCTCACCGTTGTGTCCTCAGCTGAATGTCTGCCAGCGCCAGCGGTGCACACCAGCCTCAGAAAAATTTTAAATGCACCACAATTTTACTTTCAGACTGAAACCATTTACAAGTGATCACAGCTGCCTTCCAGAAGAGCAGCCCCCGTCACAACGTCACCTAAGACAGGTATGCCACGCTGTATTTGTCTACAGTAGGACAACACCTGAACCCTAAGAAAGGCTAAGGAAAGGTAGTCAAGGGCCGCTAGAAAAACACCTGAAGGAACCCAGTATTTCACATTTTATTTGCAGCGCCTCCCAAACCGCAGGAGGAGGCGACTCGCAGAGGCCAAGGGTGACTCCTGCAGGAGCCGTGGCCATGGTTTCGGGTGGGAAACACACACACAAACACACACACTCGTGGCAGGGCAAGCAGGGCCTGTAGCCCCACGGCAGACCGCCGGGAGGTCCTCGCTCTCCCCCGAGCATCCGTCAGGTCCCTGCGGGTTGGCTTGCCCCGCTCCCCCCTTCCTCCCCATTTCATCGTCCCGGGAGGTGCGGTGCGAGGCTCGGCGCGGCCCTACAGGCCGGGGTAGGCGGTGCGATGGTAGCCGGAGCTGTAGTCGTAGGGCACCTGCGGCGAGGGCAGCGGGCATTCGGGAAAGAAAGGGGCGAACCCGGCTGTGAGGTGCCCCCCAGGCTCCTCACTGCCGCCGCCCGGGGCGGGCTCCCCACTGCCGGGGTACAACGGGCGCAGAGCCTCGGACGGCGCCTTCTTGGGCGGGCTGCAGGGACCGGCCGGGCTCCAGGGCGGCTCGGGGTAGAGCAGCCCGCCTAGCAGCGGGTGGTGGGAGGCGGGCAGCGTCAGCGGCGCTTCGTAGAGGCCGTGCTCCAGGCCCAGGTCAGCGGGCAGGCGGGCGGTGGTGCCGCCGCCGGGGAAGGCGTCCGGCGCGGCGGCGTGCTCGGGAAGCAGCGCGCCGTACTCGGGACCCAGCAGCTCGAAGAACTCGGTCGCTTCCGCGCCGCCTCCACCGCCGCCTTTTTCCAGCTCCTTGGCGCCCGGCGGCACCCCGCGGGCGGCGTGGGGCAGCGCCGGCTCCGTGAAGAAGGAGGGCGGCAGGTTGCGGTCCCGCAGCGGCACTTTCCGCGGGCCGCCTGCCGTCGCCCCGCCGCCGCTCGCCGCTCCGCTACCTCCCGCCGCCTCTCCGCCGGCGCGGCTGGCCGACGC